>JAOANR010000009.1:0-31270 GCA_030278955.1 Hygrophila difformis
CCAAGTACGTGAAAATAATAAAATACATGCTGTGGATGTTGAGAGGAGAACTTGTTCATGTGGATACTGGCAAATGCTGAAGTTGCCATGCAAACATGGATGTGCCGCAATCGAGGGAATGCAAGGTAATATTTATGACTATTGTGACCCATACTACTCCGTGGAATATTACAAGCGAACCTACGACGGTGTGATATATCCTCTCATGACGTCCACTGGAAATTGCGAAGAGGATAATGACGATGACAGTGCGTTTGTGCTGCCCTGGGATGTGAGGGTGCAACCGGGCCGTAGGAAGAAAAAGCGTATACCATCCCAAGTCCAGACAAGCAAGATTAAATGTGGCCTATGCCGACGACGGGGGCATAACCGCGCCACATGCAAAGAGGCATACAAGTTCATTGCCTGAATGACAGTTGCACTTTTGCACAGTTTTTGCACACACGCTGCACTTTTGCACCTTTTTGAGCTGGTGTGGTGTTTAATACTGACTGGAGTAGTATTATTTTTGTCTGGTTTCATTGTTTGAAACGGTCCGTGTTCTGGATTGTTTCAAGATGTGATACCAATTTCATATTCAAATGTGGAATGACGTACTGTTAAGTGGACAGCTGTGTGTGGGTGTAATATTCTGTATGAAATTTTTTTTATGGAATGTGGTTATTTTGTTGTATGCAAAGATGATATTTAACAGTGGTGACACTAGTGTTCAACATGCACCCCGTTGGCAGAGTGATGTTTGTGGTTTTAACAGTGGTATTCCAGGTGCACATATGTAGTGTTAATATAATGAAATGTGTTGTTCGTGCACATAGGAATCCAGGTGTATGATTAAGACCTTTTTGGATGTAACAGATATAACACATATATTTCCAAAGAATCCGGTGCACCTTGAACTACAACTAATAGGTAAATGGAAACAGGCAGGGTCAACCATAGGATGAAATCGAAGAAACCAACATATTTAAGCTATAACTCACTTAGGAGGAAGATCAATGCTTATATGTTATGAATAGGGCTGGCCTTGAACAACAAGTAAAAGGGATTCGGAAACGGTAAGGATAATCCAGACGAAATGCGGTTGGTCATCTAGTAGATGGAATCGATGAAACATACAATCCTAAGTTGTTTCCACATTTGAAGGAAGATCAATGCTTAAACACGATGAATCGGCTTCACCTAGGACTACAACGTGTTTGCACGTGGTTATGAATAGATGGGATGTTTCATCTAACGATGAATCATACAATGTGAAGCCATGCAAAACCTAAGCTATAGGTAAATGTTATGAATCGAGTCCACATAGAACTATAGGTAAATGGGTTTTGGAAAGGGGATCCTTCATCCAGTAGCTGGATTTGACGAAACATACAATCCTAAGGTATTTCCACCTTTCGAGGAAGTTTAATGATTAAACACGATGAGTCGGGTTCACCTTCAACTACAACGTGTTTGGTTCATGGGATGAAATACCACAGTTGGTATCAACAGCAACATACATACACTGTTTCACACACCATCGAACAGTCGAATAACAACACACTTCTAAGCTAAAACACGACAGTTGTTCACATGGGTCTGGCCATGCAAATAATTACAATCTTTACCCTTTTAGGTTACTACTTTTGTACGCAATGTTTTCTTTGGGATTTCACTAAGCTACCCTTTTGTTTTTATAGAAACTCCTTGCTTCATTGGACATGATTAAATCAACATACAAATGTATTTGGTTCATTGGACACAAATATGCACTAGAAATATTATCATATCCAGAAACACTACACTTGCAAAAGATGGGATTCCACAGTCATTCACATAATGAAATATCCGCTGTGTCAAGCTTCTTGTTCAAATGTGGAGTGTAACACCACATGTGCCAATAATAACACAAACCATGGATGAGTGTAACAACACAGTCAAAAATATAAATATTATGTCAAAGCATTCCATCATGGAATAAAATCTCCACTGCCAATCAAAAACAACACATTGAACACATCAATCCTTTGTAGGAGAAGGGTGGGCAGTAGGAGACTTTTCACCAATATCAGACGGAGGTGGAGGGGCTTTGGTTGGAGACTTCTCACTAACATCCGGTGGAGGGGGATCAGTTCGGGTTGGAGACTTCTGAGCAGCTACAGTTGGAGGGGGATCAGCAGCACGTATTGGAGACTTCTGAGCAGGAGCAGGTGGAGGGGGATCAGCAGTGGGTGGAGACTTCTGAGCAGGAGCAGATGGAGGGGGATCAGTACTGGTTGTACCAGGGGCCTGAACAGTAGCAGGAGCCCGAAGGAATCTAAGCGCAATTTCGGCGCGATATCGTTCAATATCCGCTGTCGCCTCCGTGTCCCAAAACTCATCAGTGTCTCGGAGAAAGGCCTCCACCCACCACAACACATGCACCCCGCAGTCCACAGAGGTTTCAGATTGCTGCCGACACAATTTTTTCTGCACCACATGTTTCTCAATTTTAATCTGGTGTCGAGTGCTCATGTAGAACCGGATGAAGTTGGCCTGAAAATAACACAGTTATATGATTAAACACTAGCAGTGAGTACTTAAGAACAACACATCAGCAAGTATAAAACACAAGAGTTAAGCAGTAAAACATAACAACAGATACACTGAACAACAATTAATTGAAGCAGGACATTTGCCACGTGGTTCAACTTACCACTCTAAGTCCCGCAGTTTGATACTTTGACGACCACATGGAATTGTACATTACCATCTCCTTATTATCCAAGTCAATGATAAGGAGGAACCAGTGGTACTTTATGGTGACAGGCATTGCGACAAACTGTACATCACGCTCGATAACGGACCCTAATGCTTCAAGCTCTGCCTTCCCTGGGTGCCACAAATTCTCCAACAGATTCTCATATTGATTAGCAGCATGGTGGTTTTCTGGTTTCGGTCGGAATAGAGATCTAAAATCCGTGACTGTAGTAGTACAAGTAAAATGAAATTTATGACTAGAATTGCATGTAATTGGACAAACAAGTAAAATAACCTAAGACATATGATTACCGTCGTATACGCACTGACGAATCCCATCTCCTCAATAATTCCATTTGCAGCCCGAAACTCATCACTGCATAACAGTGCACAGTAGGAACTAACTACATCATTGTCCAAGGCTCCATAAAAAAGTAGTTCCAAAGTGCTCGATGGCATGACTGCACATATATCCCTGCTCCATACATGTTTACTGAATATAACACGGATCATCATAGTCAGAACACGAAATTGGTGCAAAAAAACACAGCACTATGAATAAAACACACGACATAAGCTGAATCAAACACAAAAATTCGAATCCTCGATCACCACTACAGCACAGAACGACGTTCACTTACCTGCCCGTCGGGTGGTCGATGAAATCCTCGATCAGTTTCCAATTGTCGGAAGAGAGACCTATCCTTCCAGCATAGTCTATCCGTCCAACATACTTTCTTTGCTTTTCTAGTTCCGGGTCTATCGTCGGTGTTTTTTGCTCGTCTGCATCAACAACATACTGATGCCAAAAAAACACAAAAGTCAGCCGCATATGCAACAAACAAACAACCGCAATCCTGAAATTTTTGTCTAACATTGAACACATACCTCTTTCGTCTTCTTTTCCGGTTTTTTCCCCTTAACCTCTTTTCCCTTCTTGGTTGTCTTTTTGGCTGGTTTCTGGCTCGTCACTGGGGTCACGTAATCAGGTCCCTTTTCCTTCGCCTTTCGATCGGTACGTTGCCTTACATTACGTACAAGCGAAGAGTCCTTTGGAGGATCCTTTTTCCGTTTCCCCTGTTGCGCCGCTGCACATATGAACAGTCCGCAATTAGTGTGCTTGTAAATGAACAGAGACCAAATTTCTTGATGAAATAACAGGTGCTATAGTACCTTTGTCGTGTTTCTTCCCATCAGCTGTTTCGTTTAATGCATAATTCACAGCTTGGCCAACCATTAAATCTGTATCATCCTGATCGAAGCTCCCATCACTTTCCTCCGAATTCTCTACTTTTTCCTTGTCCTTCTCGCCAACCGTTGGGGTTGCAGCTTCCTCATCATCAGCTTCATTTCCACCATGTTCTGGTCCCTCGCTGCTTGCTGTTGACTCGCTGTCAAAGCTCTCTTCATCCACATTACTTGGTGATGGCAGTTTGCTCTACCACACATACAATAAAACACAAATTTAAAACAATTTAACACTACAAAAATGCACAGGAAACAACACCTTAGGAAACTCACTTGATCAAACAACAACACATCGTTTTAAATGACAATGGTCTTTAAAACATAAACAACCAACCGGTCATGCCTTTTTAACCCAACCCACATTCACATGAACCATCAGAGTTCTGTCTACTCAAGTGTTCACAAAACACCACATTCAAAAACAACAAAACCACATACTTTAACAACAGAATTATACACATAAAACACCACAAGTCATTACACATTACCTCTGACTGTGTAGGATCTCCTAGGTCTGCATCTTTATCAGTTTTTTCATCAAACTTCTTTTCTTGATCCTCTTCATCTCCTTGCTTCCGGGGTTGCCTTCGCCGTTTTCGTTGAAGGGGGAGCTCATCCACCAACCCTTCTGCACGCGGCACCACCACCTCTGCCGGTGTCTCCACCATGTCGACAGTAAACTTTCGCTCCCGAGGTGTGATGCCGAATGGCACTAGATCGTAATCCCTGAGTTTTTTCAGCTCATCCCTGCACTGCTCCAACCGACCATGCTTACATTGCCAACGGACCATTCGAGGGATGATCGGTTCAGACACCGGAGTGGCCATGAGGGGAAATCTCTCGTAGAACCAGGCCTACATAGAAATATATCATGACGAGGGTAGACTTCTTTTAAGGCCTGAACAACAGTGTTGTTTTTTAGCATGATATTTGTGTTTTTTAATGGTACACTGGTGTAAATCATGATGATGAATATTTTCAAAACACTTACCAGTACTCCTAACGTGCAGCCATTAATGTATACTTTCCCGCGAGCAACAAAACTTCTCATTGCCTCCACCACAAAACGATACACGGCATTGCCCCAAGCATACTCCCCCAATCTATTTAACTTGTCCACGTGATGGACAAGAAATTCAGGGAGTATGCCGGAGGATGTGGGAAACAGCACAGTATTGAATACAACCAACACAAACGCCCGGGCGAAGTCTTCCACATTTTCTGTCCCCGCCAAGTTTGTCATCAACTCTATCAATTGTTTCCTCTTTATGTCGCTTGCCTTTTTCCCAAAGAACTTCTCCTTGAACTCCGATCTCTGGCAACACTTCGGGTGTACGTACACATCTTTGTCATGGAGGCCCACCACAACGGAGAATTCCCATGACCTGAAGGGCAGTACTATCCATCCCCCAACACGAACACACACTTCTCAAAGTTGAAGCACTCTATGAGTGCTTGTAGCCGCGTGTTGCTGGTATAGACACCCTCTGCCCTTGAAAGGTGGTGGAAGGGCGTCTCCCTTATCGCCCTTTGTTGCTGCTCAGTGATGCGGTCCTCAATCTGTGCCAATGCTTCTCGAAGTACAGAAATCGAGCACCGTGTTACGAGGTCAGCAGGCTCCCTTTTTCCCTGGGTTCCCTTCTTCTCTTCCGCTACATTTTCTTTTGTTTCATTTTTCTGTGACAGGTCGGTCCCCACCCTCTCCTTTTGTGTTGCACTTCCTTTTCTCTTCGGGGCCATTCTTCTTTCCTACAGACACATAAAAACACAACAGACTAAGAAAAATTAACAACTATCTGTCTATAAAACACCACAGTACACATGGAAAGACACAAACAAACACCATATCACAGTGAATACCTCAAAATCCATTAATCACAACATAAAACAACACATACACTTCTCAACACAGGTATGAACAAAAAATGAGCCTTTCCTACAAAAAAAACTACAAAACCACAGCTATCAACTCCTAAAACACCATTAATCGCAATAAGACACAACACATACATAGAAAAACACAGGTCTGTACAGAATCAACGTTTTCATGTGACTTTTATGGACAAAAAACAACACACATACATCTGTGAACCAAAACTCTTGTTGCCCCATCAATCATGCCATTTTCGCAACACTCTCAGAATACAGAACACCAATGTTTGCTTAAAAAACAACAAATTAACAACTAAACAGAAACACTTCCAAACACCTAAATTCCCCAAATTTCATAAACCCTACTCCCCAAAATCGCATCCACAAAAACACTTCCAAACACCAAAAATCCAAAACAAAACCATACAATCGAGGCCCTAAGCACAACCCTTTTCAATTGGTATTTCATAAACCCTAATCCCCAATTTCGCATCCACAAAAACTGTTCCAAACACCTACAATCCCAACAAAAACACAATAATCCATGAACTAAGTACAAGAATCGCATCCGAAATCCGAAACGCAATTCCTTTTCGAGTACAGTGGTGGTATGGTGGAATACCTTTCTTCTGCCGCTGCTTTCGCCGCCCTCGCCGCCGGACTCACACCCTTCGAACAACAAAACCAGCCTTCGAACTCGACTCGCACCCTCTCTCCTTCGCAGCACAATGGGGAGCCCCTATTGATTTCTTTCGCCTGGAATGGTGTTTTTAGGTTGAAGTTTTGAATGGAATGTAGTGGGTTATCGGAGGGAGGAGTTGGAGGGAGGAGTTGGGAGGCTGTCTGTGAACGGGGGGTTATTGGAGGGAGGAGTTGGAGTGTTGCAGCGGCGGTTTCGGGTTTCGTGTCCGACGTGACAGGGCCATTGTGTAAAGACTTCTTAACCCTTCCCCATGTGTTACAATTTTTTTTTTCCAGAAGGTTATATCAGTCATTTCCCATTTTTATTTTCGAAAGAAAAGCAAAATTCTTACTGAGGGAGTTTATTTGAAGTATTAATGTATGGAGGGAGCATTCAAGGTGTATTCTGTCTATGGGGGATTTAACTGGTATTTGCAGTAAGTTATACAGTATATTTGGATATATGGAATAATAATTTTTTAAATTTAGTTTAATGGTTAAACATTCAAAATTGGAAATATTTTTAAATTTTATTGAAATGTTTTAAAAATTGGTCAATTTGACAACTTGTCCTATAGATTAGGATTGGGAAAAAAAATATTAAGACGAAATAAAAATTAGTCCCTCAGTCACAGGGCTTTTATATTTTTATTTATCTCACCCCCGACTTATAATATTTAAACAATAATAATTAACACAATTTTGAACACCATCAATCAATAAATTCAGCGAATGGGGTTGAATTTATTGCTTTTAACCGCCTATAATGTTAGGAAATAGGTGGTGGTAGATTATGCCACACAAATTTACAAAAGAAATAAAAAAGGAAGAGATATGAGCTGGTGGAGAATCAAATCTTCAACCTTTATATTGGAAGTCGATATACTTAACTAGTTAACTACTTGGAATTAGAATTTATAAATATTACTATTGTCGAATTAATTCCTAAATTATACTCCATTTGCCATAAAAAAAAAAATTAATATTCCATATCTTCACTCAATTCAATTCATATTTTTAAAGAGTAATATATCAAAATTATAAAAATTTAATATTCTAAAATAATGTGATTAAATGAATTTAATAAGATTTCACTTAACTATGTTTTATATTATGTAATTGTACTAAAGAATAAAAGATACTCGTATTTACTATGTCAATATTAATATTATTGAATTACGGAGTTTTTAAATTTAGGTACACGGGGTGTTATATCAGCATATATATATATATATATATTCTTTTGAGATTTTTTATATTTTTCATTTTAAAAAAAAAATTAAAAAAAAAATACTGTATGCTGATAAGTGATATGCATCGATGTGATGAGTGGGTTGTGGCCGCGAGTGTAATACGGCGGATTACGAGAGCGCGTGTGGATAGGTATTAGGGACTGACCAGCAGTATGTGTATTAAAATTGGGAAGAAAAGAATAATATGAAAATTAATCTTTCAAGACAATAAACAAAGGCAAATATTTTTCAATTTCCAGAAAATTTCGTCAATAATGGCTTACAAATACAAATAAAAGTGGCCCTTAAGGAATCTGCAATACATAACAGCTTCTTTTTTTAATTCGCAGAGCAGGGAAAGAACAGGAATAGCAATTGGGAAGAAAGAGAGATGCTTTTAAGAACTTACGGGCGACAACAATAGTCAAACCCGCGGAGGCACAAGAAATTCTTTAAGGGGGGGTGGGTATTCGCCTTTCCGAACGTTGTTTCGTCGGCGTAGAGGATAAGGGTTTGGCCAAAAATGATTCCGTCCGTGGTTTCTTCAATTTCGCCGTCTCCTTCCTCAGCTACGGTGAGAGTGGACAAAGCGACGAGCGAGTTCTTGATCGGCCCCGATTGGACTCTCAATATGGAGATTTGCGATATCGTTAATACCAATCAGATGTATGTATATGCCTTAATTGAAAAGTTGTTTCTTTCCCCTCTTTTGTTTATTATTCTTGAATAAAAATTGGGGATTGTGTGAATTTTCCTCCTGTTGTTCATGCAAGGTTGACTTCTTTCCCACTTTCTTTTTTGCTGGGCTTTCTGGTTTTCTGGTTTTGAGGAATTTTGGGTTTGGCTGTTTTGTGTGTGTGTATTGAATACTTGTTCTTGCTGGCTTGTTGCTTGATGTGTTGTTGGTGTAATAAATGTTTGTTTTCTTATTCTTGTTGGGGTCTCAATTTCATCTGTGAATCAGAGAGGTCTTTTTTCATTAGTATTGTGTTATGAGAATTGTTGGGTGTGGCCAGTGTCGCAGGGAGGGGAGGAAGAGATTTGGGTTGTTTTTGTTGAATTCCTGTACCTTCATGTCATTTTCTATTTGTTTGAGCATCTTGGATTTTATATTACAAGAACAAGTTTTTAAAGTCGGAATTGGTTTCTTTTTAATTGCTCAGGTTATCTAAAGATGTTGTGAAAGCAGTGAAGAGACGTTTGCAGCACAAGAACCCTAAAGTTCAATTACTCTCTTTAACGGTATAGAGAAAACTGAGTCCCTTGAATATACTCAGGACAAAACTTTCTTTTTTAAAAAAAAAAAAAAAAATTAAAAAATAAAAATATGCAGGTTTCAATTATTACAGTTTTTTAACTCCCAAATAAGTTGTTCCGCATGTGCTTTTCCAGCTCTTGGAAACAATGGTCAAGAACTGCGGTGATTATGTGCATTTTCAAATTGCAGAAAGAAATATACTACCAGAAATGGTCAAGATTGTAAAGAAGAAGGTAGGATTATTTGCTGTAACTTTAGGCCCATTGGTTTGGGATTTCATATACTGTAAAACTTTGAGCTTGCACAAGTGGATGTTGTTAGTAGGTTCAAGTAGGTTCAGCCACTTCAATCTGGATATATTAGTATAAAGTACAAGTGGATGTTTCCTGGTTCAGTGGTTCTAATGGAATATTTCTTTTAGGACTGTGTTCAAGTTGACTGTTGAAGAAGGCAAAATCATTGTTTATAATCAATCAGCTTAAACTATTGGGTCTTAACTTCAGCGGAATAAGTTTACATAAATTGGCATAAGTGTAATTTGTTTTTGCTCATTGTATGTGGTTATTATAGGTGTTCAAATAGATTTGCCTTGCATTATTTTTTATTTTTTTTATTTTAAATTCCTGAAATTGAAGGCAAAAACTTCACCTTAACTGTATATGCTAGCTCTGCTTGATAATAAATTGCCCACATTGAAATTTTGTGTTTGAATTAGTGAAATGACTTTAAAAGTCAGAAGAATGCTTTAGTTGGGCTCTGACATTACCAAACATTAAAGGCCCCTGTCTAATGAATAGGTTCTTCAATTCTCTTTCAGACTGATATGCATGTGAGAGATAAAGTTTTAACCCTGATTGGCTCTTGGCATGAGGCATTTGGTGGAGCTGGAGGAAGATATCCTCAATATTATATGGCCTATGAGGATCTACGGGTAAATTCTTGTTTTTCCCTTACCTCCTTTTGTGCATGAATTAGGGTATTCCTAATAATCTGGTTGGGCTCATATGTTTGATGCTGAGTTTTTAGTTTTATGGTTTTGAACAATATTATGAAGTGCTAAATTGTGATTGTGGTAAACTGATTATATTGCCTTGTGTGTGTGGATTGGGGGTGGGGTTATTTTGTACACTTATCATTCCAATTACTGTTGAACATTGTTGCTTGCAGCGATCTGGCATACAATTTCCTCAGCATTCACCAGATCATGTTCCAATATTTACTCCACCTGCTACACATCCAACACCAAGACCACCTCAACCAGGATATGGAATGCCAAGTGGTTCTTCTACAAGACTTGATGAAGCCATGGCTGCTGAAGAAAGTTTAAGGTTCGGGTTTGATCTGAATTAGTGGTCACTGTCTGTGTTGTTGCTTGTATACTTTGTTGCTGTGCTGGAAACAAAATTTATCGTTGTTGTTAATTATCTCTTTACAAAGTTCTCATTCCTATAGTTTATCAAGCTTGAACTCCATGCGAGAGGTTCTTGATCTCTTGACAGACATGCTGAAGGCTATTGATCCCAATGATCGCCTGGTATGTGCAATGTCACATCTGCCTGTCTAATCACATTTATTGCCAAATTTCCTTATCAGGTGTTATTGTTTCCTTATAGGCTATTAAAGATGAAGTGATAACTGACCTTGTTGAGCAATGCCGCACCAATCAGAGGAAGCTGGTGCAGTCTTTGGCTACAATTTCGTTAGTCTTTCTTAATCTCTACTTTTTATTCACCTTTCTAGTAAATTTGTTCAAATTATTTTACATGTACTTTTTCCAAATTGCCAGATGATACACTTATGGCATTTCTCGCTTTTTTGTCTTTAAAATTGTGTTTCATTATTTCTATTGACAGGGACGAAGAACTTCTTGGTCAGGGTCTGGAACTGAATGATACCCTGCAGGGCGTACTGGCAAAGCATGATGCTATAGCTTCTGGTTCTCCGCTACCACCTGAAGCACCAAATGTCACAAGTTTAGTATCTGAAAAACACAACTCTAATGCCAAACCTGCTGAAACAAACATCCCCAGTATTAAATCTACCGACAGCCCTTCTGCTCAAAATTTTCCTGCCCACCAGAATGTAATTGAAGAGGAGGATGAAGAGGAAGATGACTTTGCACAACTAGCTCGAAGGTCATTTAATATTCACTTTATTAAACACACCATATATCGACATCTGATTATAATAGTATTCGAACTGGATATACATTTGCATTTGATCTTCCAAAATTTTTAAATGTTCTGCTACTATGTTGTGCACGTGTGGGATTGTGATAAAGTTATAACTATGCAAGAAAGAATCATAATAGGATTCACAGGTGAAATATTACCTCGGTTGCTTTATTTTAGAGTCCAGCAGTTTGTGCGCCGCCCTAACTTCCATCAGTTGAATTGCATGGGATCTTTGTGGTGCGGTATTATATTTCGTGTTGCTCGGGTTTCCTCCTGAATCTGATGATATATTGAATGCAGGCATTCAAAAACTCCGAATGATGCAACTGTGGGGAAAAGTGATGATGTTCCTTTCAGTCCTGATATGAGCAATGCAATTGTTCCAGTGAGTATGCCTGCTGCAGAGCGATCGAAAGACCAAGATATCATAGACCTTTTGAGCATCACCTTAGTGACTCCAATATCCGGAGAGGAAACCTCTGCTGCTCCTCCTACTTCCCAGACACATGTGCCGGGGCAGATTCCATCAACAAGCTCGGGGGTTACATTTTCTTCTCAGGCTTATCCCGACGTGACCTTCAACAGTTATGTAGCTCCCTGGGCCCAGCCGCAACCCCAACCTCAACCCCAATACCGGCAAATATCGCCAACTCAACCTCAGCCCCGAGCACAATACCAACAATTTTCCCCAGCTCAACCTCAATACCAGCCACAATACCAGCATGTGTCCCCAACGCAACCTGAGCCGCAGCTGCAGCCACAATCCCAACATTTATCCCCAACTCAAGCTCAGCCACAGCGACAATACCAACATATATCCCCTAGTCAACCACAGATGCAGCCACAATATCAACATGTAGCCCAAGCCCAACCTCAGCAGTTCCAATCTCAACCAGAGGCGCATGCTCGATCTGAGATGCAGCCGCCACATCAGCCTCAGTATCAGACTCCAGGGCAACAAGCATTACAGGCACCTCGTGCGCAGCCACAATTTCCTCAGCAACAGGTTTATCCTCCTCCACCTTGGGCCGCAACTCCTGGTTATTTAAGTAGTCAAGGCTCCGCATCCAGGCCATTGTACACATATCCAACTGCAAGACCAACATCTTCACCTAACAGTGGATCATCACATCAAATGTCCATTAATGGAGATTTACATATTACTTCCAGTGCAAATTCTACTCCACCAAGCAATGCCGGCCCGAAGCCTTTTATTCCATCATACAGATTATTTGAAGATCTTGATGTATTTGGCAACACAGATAGAAAATATAAAGTGGTGAGTAACCCATCACCCAGTTTGCTGGGATCAAATAACCAAAATATGGTCGGAGGAAGAAAGTAACAGAGGAGGGTAGTCGTTTCCATATGTTGGAACATATCTTGAGCTTAGCAGACTTCAGATTTGATGTACATGATGACTATTTACATATATAGCTTATTTATTTTGGTTAAGTGTCAGGTTGTTGGTGTGCAAGTACTGTTAGATTGATTCAGTGGCACATTGCACCCTTTAGGAGTTCCTGACGAAATAAATGTGTGCTGCCTACATTTACTGGATTTCAAATGCAGTGGTTTCTGACTCCATTCATAGTATTGATTGTGTATAGATGTAACTGAATGAATGCTCAGTGTGTCGATTATGTCTGAACTAATTGGGAATTGCCTGCAAAACTAAAAAGTGGTATTTTTACTCGGGTTGATTTTTGCCCAGTCCCTGTAATGATTGAGCTCCAGTCCTCCACGTTCTGCTCATCTTGGAGGAGATAATTCATCAGCATGCATTAAAACGGAGACATTTCAGAGCATAGCTGAATATTAAACAAACTACTGCTGTAAATAGAATCAGTCAAATGATTGTATTGATATTATTATTGAGTTGTGTTTAAAGATGATACCGACATATACTTCAAGATAATGAGCATGAAGTATGTTAGCCAGCCAATTAAATGCAGCCCCAGGTGGTCACTAACCAGTATGAATAGGTTCAGTGGTTGATTACCCGAAAGATGTCTGCAGAATTGGACAAGGTGATTGTGAGATGAACCAAAAGATTTTGGATTTTTGGGGATCATGACCTGGGACAAGGAGTCGGTAGTACTCAAATAATATCAACTGAGAAAGTTCAAACTGTACAAATCGAACAAAAAAGGTAAGGAAAAGGTTGACATGAATAGCGAAGGCAGGCCAACATTAAAGTAAAAACACAAGACATAATATTTACACCTTTCTTCCACCTATAAAACAAAGATTATTTGCCAAAGGCCAAAGCCTCTCCAAGAATGAATGTTGAGAATTCTTAGCATTTTTTTTTTTTAGTTCAGAGGCTGAATTAAATATTTTTATACACCTCGAAGAACGCGCATCAGCTGTACTTAAAATTTCAATCGGAATCCAGCAACAAGGGAGTTCATCTTGGAGTGATTTCATCAGCATATATTGAAACGCAGGCATCAGCGGCACCAGCAGCAAGTAGCACCTGATAAGGGTGAAAGGTCAGGCAGCTAACAGCTCCTATCTTCTGCGCCATGAAAGTCGGGTAATAGCGAATGGAGCCCAGTGGATCACCCGCCAGATTGAAAATTTTGATAAGCTGCTTTGCAGAGCCACTTGCTATAATGGGTGCATGCCGATGAACAGCCAAAGCTGTGAGTGAACCTCTATGAGCTTCAATTGTAAGGTACTTCGCTTTGGGGCGTCTCATATCTAGGAATTGTATGTTTCCAGCTTGTGAAGCGCTGACAATCTGAATCAACCAGTTAGTATATATAAACTCGCGAGACTAAAACAAATAGAATTACTGAGATTTAAATGAGCTATGAAAAGACAGGAGAGGGGGAATATCAAGGGAGAGGGTTACCGTTGCAGGTTCAAGACCAGGTTGGAAGCCAAGTCCCACAACTTTATCAGCTTGTTGTGTGTGAGGTCGGGTTGTGCTAACAAGCCTATAGTAATGGCAAAATATGGAAAAACATAAACATTGCAAAGTTCATAAAATGAACACACGGTAGCACAGATGACATGGTATGAAAGGTATGTAATCATTAATATACATATATATATATATATATATGTCATGAGCGAACATGACATGAGCAACTACAAATAAATTAAGCAGATCACGTCCTAATTTCTGTGGCTAAAACAAAGTCGGCACTGATTAAAATCCCAATAGTTTACAGAGTAGCATTATTAGATTTAGAAAGTGGAGTGATTCTTACATTTCAGGTGTACGAATATCATATAATCTGACATAGCCATCCACAAAACCAGCAGCAAATTGACCCCCATGAACTTGGGAAGCAGCCTATAGGAAAGCCAAGTATCAGTAATTCAATTACAAACAAAGAGAAAAAAATCAACAAAGGAATCTTAGAGGCAAACAGCAATCCCTTCCATGTATTATGTAGTAATTTCATATATAATTTGCCAAATGTGTGTACTGAAAACACTACAGATAAATCACCAGCGAAAGCAAGAACAAAAGCGAAGTAATCAGGTTACATATCGAAGCAGGTTGATCAATTGGCAATTCATAACAATTTTGGAAGGACTAGAATGAAGAAAAGGTAAGAACTCTAATAGAGCAAAAACTTAATGAATGAAAGTTGGAACCAACCAAGGCTGAAATGCTCGAATCAAAATCCAAGGGAATGGAATTTATGAGCTGTTCTTTATCCAGATCCCACGCCATGATAGATGAAATCTCTCCAGAAGCAAACTAGTAAACAGACAAATTAAGATGAGTGAAAAGTCATGAAAATTGTAAGTAGCACAAGAATGAAATTGCTAATTGATTCAGGAGGTGACATATAAGACGTGAAAAAAAATAATACAAGATATCCAGATTGCTGTTGCCAATCCACAACAGCTTTCACACTGCGGACGCCGGGTCTGTGACCCTGAATTGAAGCAAAAGCAGTAATCAATTTCTGTTGTCCTTTAAGACTGTAATCCTTCCAAATCCTGATATTTCCGTCACCTATACACAATAGATAATAGACAAAATTCATAAGTTCATATCTGATTAAAACAATGAAAAGACATGCACAAGGGATCCCAATGAAGTAATAGATTTACTTGAAGCAACAAGAAGCAAGTTCTCGTCAAGCTCATTCACAAGACACAACTTTGAAACCCCTTTGTCAGGGTAGTCATGGTTATTGAAACTGTTTAGCAGAGTTGCTTCCTCATAATTCCATATCCTGATAATATACACGAGGATAGTTGGTTCACACAAGGAGAATAAATGAATCATTAAAGGAAAAATGGAACACAGGGCAATATGTCAACAAAACCTTACATAAGTTACAATTTAATGATACAAAATAAGCAAAAAAAATTTACACCCCACAGAAGAAATGCTGGTATTGAGTTTCACAGGGGAAAAAAAAGGATAACGAGCAAAGAGCCAAGCATTCGACTCCATCTTTGCTCTAAAATTTTATAGTAATTGTATAAATATTTTATGATCACACATAATAAATAAAGGAACCATGAGAGATAAAACTGTATGTTGATCCATTCACCGATAGAAACTTATTACTAACAAGCTGTACAAAGATTCGCACCTAATTCTTTCATTTTCATCAGAAGCTATGACAACAGGTGAGAAAGGCTGCAGTAAAGCAGTCTTGGTCCCAGTCTCAAACTTTGTATCCCAGCTTGCAATTTGATTAGAGAGTTTTGTCACAGCTGCCAAGGAATAGAACATTAAGATATTGGAAGGTATATCTCCAGGGTAGGTGGGGTTAAAACATCAGTAAAGAACTTACAGGTATGTTGGCATTTCACTATATGATCCAGGACCACTTTCTCCCTTTCCTCTCTTCTAGCCACTGTGTCTTCACTATCATCCATTGCAGTAAGAAGTGGCTTTGAAAAGTGACCGCAACTCCAGTTATAGATCATTGATTGTGGAAGAAAACTACGATCCGAAGCACCGGATGGTCCAGAACCTAAAAGTGGATCCGCTAGACCAGAATCAGGAGAATTAATCAGATGGGGCCTAAATTCCAAGGAGCAAACTCTCCGCATTCCTGTCAAATAACTCGACCTGGGAGGACTAACGGGAGGAGTTCGAAAAGTAAGTGGTAAATGTCCTCCTGCAAATATATATAAGCGGAATTTTTTTTTTAAAAAGTAATAAAATAAAATAATAACACAAATAGAAGTGAACAAACTTCAGCACACTATATTTTGGTTTCAATAGTTTTCCCACCCCTGCAACCCCATCCTGACTCAGCCCCGAAATGCAATATTGCAATGAGCTCGGAATGAATGGATAACTCGTGGTCCATAAATAATTAAGCATAACAACAGATACACTTATAGCTCCATTTACCTCCATGCAACTCAAACCAAGAAGTTGAGCGGGCCAATCCAACAAGACTAGTGCCAGCAGCAGTAGCTGGTGATTCGCCAGGGCGAGTGGTCACACCAGTAGACTTGACAGGTTTGGCAACTACTTGTTCAATGCCAATTATGGCCAATACTCGACGGCCAAGGCTGGCGACACGTGGTGATGGATCCTTAGCCAAATTACACATAGCTAATACACATTGTGAATATAGAGCATTATCTAATGGCTTTCTTGCTGAATGGTTGACAACCCCATTACTGACACAATCATTCAGTGCCCCAGAATCAGAATGCTGAGATGAATCATCAGAGAGTGGAGATCCATGCATTATTCCAGGGGTAGCAAGAGGACTACTCGTGGATGCTCTCCCCTCACGAGGTACAGATTGGCTGTCATTTCCAGTCCGTAATAAAGGAGTAGCAGGAGAAGAAACTCTACTTCCATGGGGCATGTAGTGAGTTGGAGTTGTATAGCCACTAGCAGAACCCCTGACCACAAAAGATGGCAGTGAAGTGAGCACAGAGTTGGATTGGGGCTTCCAGTATGCAGCAGCAACTGACTTTAGATGTTTATTGTGACCAAAGGCAAAGCGAGACAGAGCTGCACATAGAGTATAATTATTAGGTGTATGATATGGCTCCTTCAGTAACAAAGGCACCTAGAGAGAATATCATAAAATACATGGTTGGAAATAACAATTTTACCATAAACTCATGCATAAAAAAGGCAAGGATAACGCAGCAACACATACCTACAGCAACTTCAGCCCGTACTAGTGGACTTCCATCAGAAACAACATTCAACAAGCTTTTAATAATGCCAGCTTCAGCTTGAACTTTTTCATCATTATCATAATCTTCATCCCCATGACCATCTCTTGAAGTGTCAAACCCTACATCAAGAGCAGTGCCTAGAGCAAAGATGGCTGCCGCACGGACCTTTCAGTTGAATATTCAAATATGAGCACGCACATCAATTTAAGTGCACATATACGGTTAAATCTTCCAAGTATGTTATAGAATTGACTAAAAAGGAATTATGAAATTCAGATGAAATATAACAAAAGATATAGACAAAAACCTCAGGCTGGGGCTCAGTTAGTAGCGGCGAAAGAATAGCTTGTGCATCAGCCTGTAGACCTATCATTTGGGCCTCTAGAAAGTCCTCCCACAATTTTCCAAGACACAAGCATATCCACTGAAGAAATAACGGTTCAGTTTGCACTTCACTTGGAGACGAGCGTTGAAGATGCTTGAGACAGACGTGAACGAGATCAGCTTCAATGCAGACTTCCTGACCCCTCCTATGACCATCTACAATGACAGCTAAAACAAATGCAGCCATTGCACGTTGTTCAGGATAAGCTTCAATACTGTCAAGAAACCTAATAAAATAGGTGTGCCCGCCATCCTTCACAAGATCAACCTGACATGACTACAGAAACACAAAATAGTTTAGATGCTCCAGTATGCAAATTCCGCAAGAAATGTAATTCACAGTTGAGACTTTTTTTAATTTAGCAACAATACATATAATTAAAACTACATATTATAATATCTATAAATACATAAATTTTTCTTCTTTTTTTTAAGTTAAGTTCATTCTATTAATATAGATTATATAGATAAATAACCCATGCTCTATTTTGGCAAAGCCACAAGATATATATGAGATAAGCATAAATGTTCAAGTTAAACCACAGTTCAGAGCCATGTTATATGGTATCTGAGGCTATTGATAAAGATACTATCTTGAAGATTTTACCAGCACATGGAGTCAGTTTTCTGTAAAACTACTTTGATATATTAACAGAAGATTGTCTCAGGTTCATTTTTTTTGAGCAAGCCATCACAAAACAGAATACTAAATTTATTACCTTATCTAGAGCAAGGATTTTTGTCCATATAAACACAAGAATTTGTCGAAGCTCCGGAGTGGTGGTTTGTAAAAGCTTCAAAACATAAGGAAAAATTCCCACAGATAGGGCCTGAAAGAGAACAGAAGCATAATAGACATAATTACATGTCTGTGTGAGTATGTTCTATAACAAAACCTGAAGTTTAATGCCAATTAATCAACAAAAAATCCAGTAAGTACCAGATCCACAGCCCATGGTCCCATATCCAAAAATCTACCCAGCAGTACCAGAGCCCGAAATCTATGGCATTGGCTAAGCAAAACCTGAATAGAAAGAGAGCAAGCATACAGATTTAAATACATTAGTTATTCAGATAAATGAGACAATATAAAGAGCATTATCATGAGAAGTCATATACTTCAAATACAAAATACAGTCTAAAAGAACATAAATTATAAGCCAATGGAAAACAAATATTTTTCCTTGGTCAAGGGCAATAAATTGCCATTGCTAGAAGAATACCTAAGGATCATTTTTAAAAATTAAAGATCTGTTCATCAAATCGTGTTAGCCAAGAAAATATTTAGTACCACAGTCAAAAACAATAATCCCATTACCAAAATAACCACAATACAATATGCTCCTACCACCTCTACTCCACAATTAGGAAGGGGAAAATAAATTCCTACAACCAAAAAATAAAAAAAGTACTTCCTCCGTCCCACTTAAAATGTCATATTTCATTTCTGCACACAATCCAATGCACTTTTTTTATCGTTAATATCTCAAAATATATAGAACTAAAAATTATGCAAAATATATATTCTAAAACTATATAATTAGACGAATCTAACAAAAGACCGAACTCGACTATTTTTTTCAATTATATACTTATAATAATATTGAGTCAAAGTTGAATAATGAACAGTGTAAAAAAGTCAAACGAGACACTTCTAATGGGACGGAGGGAGTAATAGAATTCTAAAGTGCAGTTAGTAACAATCAGAACTACTAAAAGGATTAAACTTAAACATTCATTCCTTGACTTGCATAAATAGATGAAATTTTAAGTTATATAATGGAATTAATATATTCAAAAGGGGGGGAAATTTACAAGAGCTGAATCCCATGAATGTCAAGAATTGCAAATCTGCAATCATATAGAAACCAAAATACACAGGACTCATACTAAACTAGAAGATTCGACCTGAAGAACAATTGGCAACTGTTCTGGTGGCTTTTTGTTTTCTGATCCGTGATCGAGCCAAACTTCAAAAGCTGTCAACTGCTCCGTAAAAAATGGGCTCGGCTGAAAAATAAATAAGATATATTTTAGGAAGAGGAATAACTCAAACTACATAAGATAGTAACACATATTCTGGTTTTCTTCATCCACTCCTCAAAAATAACTAAATAAGTTCACCAGTCCCCACAGCTCAGTGCTCACATAGTACTCCGACCAGAGAGCTCTCTTTATACTTTGTACTCTCAAATTTGCATCAATATTTTGTATTACATTTTCTCAATTCTAGAAGATATATTTTCAACATCAAAACACAAAATAGATACTCTCTCCATCCCGGGAGACTTGAGATATTATTTTCTAGGGCCGGGAAAATGGGGTAGATTAATATGTAAGATATAAGTGTAAATTAAAAGGCCGTTTGGAATGGCTTCTAGAGAGGTGCTTTTGGCTTTTGCTTCTGCCAAAAGCACTTCTAATGAAAATTAGGTGTTTGTTTTGGCTTTTAAGAAAAAGCAAAAGCACCTCGAAAAGCCAAAAAAGTGCTTCTGGGAGAAGCACCCCAGGGGGGCTGCTCCCAAAAGCAGAAGCTAAAAGCACCTCGTAAAATGTGCAAGGACTTAAATGCCCCCACTACTTAATATGAATTACACTATAAATATATCTTATTATCATATTAAGTATCGCGCCCTTTTTGGTAATTACTACATTCCAAAAGCACTTTTCATTTTTATTCATCCAAACATATTTTTTAGAAAAAGCCGCTTTTCAAACATTCCATCCAAACACAAAAGTTACATGCTTTTGCTTTTGACTTCTGTTTCTGCTTCTACTTTTGGCTTCTGCTTTTTTCAAAAGCCAATCCAAACGGGCCTTAAGAATTAATTTGATGTGATGGTAGTAAAGGTGAAATTTTAATTGATTTATTTATTGATTTGATGTGATGTGTGTGAGTTGAAATTTAATGAGGAGAGAGTTCAGAATTGTAAATGATTTATTTGTTGATGTGATGGTTGTGAGTTGAGAAGTATTGAAGATAGAGTTGGTAAGTTTGAATTTATTGATTGTGGTGGGTTTAAAATTTATAATTATTACCATCAATGGAAATGTCTCAAGTGGACTGGGGCAACCCAAATAGATAAGTGTTTTTTTTTTTTTTCCTTCCACTTCCATTCGCTCACATTTTCCTAATTCCACTTCAAATGATCCTCCCTATTTTCAACGGCCAATGCACCCACCCATTTCTCATTTTTTTTTACCTAAAATGATTAATACTTGTACAAAATGATTGAGGTAGAAGAAAAGCCCTACAAAGAAGATGGGGGAACACAAGTGAAGAGAAGCAAACTGAAAGAGAACATTATTGAAGCAAAATGTGGAAAACAAAAAGATTGAACCTTGCTTTTCGTATATCCTCATCCCCTTCCAACTTCTTGATTAAGAAGAGAATGATGATTAATGGCCTCTTTTATTATTTCCTCACCATTAACCAAATAAAGTGAAAATACTAGGTTAAACTGAGAAAGACAGCCAAATTAATTAAACATAATGTAATTTAGTGATGGTTGTGATTAGTTGGAATTTGGAAGAGTTGTGGAAATCAAGGTGAGGGAAATTGGGACAAAATTTGAAAAACATAGGAAAACCAAAGAATGGTAAGAAGGGATACCTGGAACTCTGCCTCTGGGTCCTCAACTAGTGTTGGAAGCTGAGAGAGGCATATTTCAGCTGCCATGTCCCATGCATCCCTGCATGCACAGGAACAAAAGACAGTGATAAATTTAACATATGAATAAATAAAGGATCTGTGGGTGTAAACCATACAGACAGTCAGGCACAAAGATAATATACCACATGTGATGCTGATGAGTCGGTGGTAACATTGGAAGGGACATTGGTGAACAATTTGCTGAACGCATGATCCTTTCAGCAAGTAAAAAATTTCGAAACAGGCTGGCAACTAAAAGATCTTGCCTGAACAATCTCTGAAATAAGTCTGGCATAAAAAGTAAAAAATAAATAAAAATAAAAACCTTCAATTAGAATAAATATTAAAATCCCTCCGTGATAATTGGAATAGAATACATTAAGACAAAACAAACTTATACAGTATATTTCATTACCATGAGGAAGTACATTCCAAGCGATGGTGTCGGTCACAGCAGTAAATATCCAGTTCAGCTCCCCAAGAAGGGTCTTCCTGTCTGTTTGGCGGCCAGGAATTCTGTCTATTAGAGAATAATCAAATGATTCATGAAGTAGTGACCGGGAGCAAAACTGAAGTACAGAATTGACTTAATTATGCACTGACAACTTTGTAGGGGAAATAAGAGATCATACAAAGAACACATGACGAAACCAAAACAAGAAATATAAATATAAAGTAAAACACACTAATCATACATCCCTACATGTATGAGATAAGAAGATCAGAGAACAAATACAAGTTTCTCACAAATTTCACAAAGTTCAATCCAATTAATTACCTTAAATACCCTAAATGAGAAAAATAACAACATATACATTCAAAAGAACAATTTCATGAGGTAGCACACAGGTCATGTGCAAAACCCATCAGATACAACAAACAATAAATGAGCAAAACATATAAATTATAGCATTTATCAACCAAATGTGCAACCGTGAAATGGAGCAATGATGAACAGTGATAAGGGTAACCCAACACATTAAATATTTGGGCTTCAAAAAGAATAAATCTAGATTAAGAAGCCCTATTATTTACAAGAGCCGTAATTGCAGAGAAATATCTTTTCCTTATAAGAAAGGAATTATTTCATCCTAAGAAGTACCCAAATAAAAACATAATCACTATTTCACAACCCAAAAACCACAAACAGTAGCTAATTCAACATTTGAGAAACCAACCACGCCTTGCGCCATAATACTAAATATAAACCGAATGCAAGATATAAATGGCAGTTCAATTTGGAGAAAAATCATGAGTTGTGGATCACCATCTTAGTGCCATTTTTATGGGTGTTGTAAGACAGGAAGTAAATACATCAGCAGGAAATTCAGCACTTTGAGGAAGAGTCTCGTGAGCTTCACAGGCTGCAAGCAAATACAGTCCCTCATGGAAGACCCAGAAGTTGAGGCACCATATTCCTGTAGCTGAGATTGTTCAAAATAATAATTAAAAATAAAATAAAATAAAATTACTGTTAACTCAGATTATTGCCCCATGGTGTTTCTCTCAGTTTGAAGTAGTACCTCAATGAAGGCATTGACAATAAATCCAGCAGCAGAGCAATCAAAACATATATTGATGGTGTCTTCAACCAGGAATCAAGCTCACTGATTTGTAAAGGGATATACTGCGTATAACTCTAAACAAACAGCTAAATGAGAGCAGGAAACAGGGGTAAGAGTTAAGAGGGAAAGGGGGTGGTTTGTATATGGATAATTGGATATACAAAGGTAATTACTAAAAAGCGACCTTATAAAGAGCCATATTTCACCACTTGCAGTTGGCTTGGGTACACCGTGTCCGTTGTAGTGAAAAAGAACTCTCTCAGATTTTGCATATTTGCGACATGTCATGCACAGCTTCTTGACTTCATCAACAGTAGGATCTAATGAATACTTGTACCGAGCCTGCTCAAAGTTAAAAATAAAAAATTCAAGGAGGCAATTAGGTTTTAAACATATTTTAGAGTGGCAACTTATATACATTAGTTACTGGAAATATACATTAGTTATTAGCAGGGAAATCCCGGAAGTATGTTTATTCCATCTAAAAACTCTCCTGTTATGACTACAACATACCTTGCTTGGATTCTTTACTCTATGTTTCAGCTATATAAGACATGATTCCAATTCTTGAACTAAATTACACTTCACAAACTTGAAAGAGAAATGGCAATACAAAAAGAAAACATGTTGGCCACTTCCCCTTTGGGGCATGCGGGGTGGAGTTGGGGGAGGCATCATTTTCTAAGACGGGGCAGGAACTTTTCATACCTTAGGTTGCCACCTCTCATACTGTTGATTCCAGGTTCTTCCAATTGTTTCAAGTGCCTTTTGGGGTGCCATGGAAAATGGATCTGAAAAGAGTGTTACAAAGAAACAAAGAATTATCAACCAACATATAATAACACCAATTCTTGTTTTCATGCCAAAGAAGTTCAACTAAATGGAAACGAAACTATAAAGAGTTTAAAACTAGAGCTAAATGAAACGCCACCAACTTTCAAGATGTTCAAGATGTTATTCATGCAATTTTAGGAGCTATTGGTAGCTTCAGATTCTATTCCGAAATAAAAGTCCAGTTCTTTACACCAACCTTTAAAGCTGTAGCTTGTAGCTGTGAACAAAAGCTAACCTAGTAGGTTTCGGAAGCTTTCGAGCCTAACTTTACAATTCAAATAATTTTTTAACTCTTTTAAAAACATCAACAAACTTCTAGAAGCATTTTACATAAAATTCAAACTTTAGTGATTCAGTCCCTACCCAAATCTACATCTACAGCTTCTAAAGCTACAACTCCCAACAGTGAACAGTTTCCAACGGCTCCAGCTCGGCAACTACAACTAATTGTGCATAATACACCCATAAGTTGAACAACAAAACCCATAGTTAAAACAGGCTAATCTTTATATACTGGGCAAACTTAGTCCTGCCTTTACGATGAAATTGAGTGTGTCAATCAGGCCCCTTCGTATCTAGCTTCATGGCATGCATAAAGCACAACATAGTAAGGTACAACAGTTAAGTTACCAAGAAAAGACTTGAAGCAAGTCTCCCCAGGTAGACAAATAGGGAGGAAGAAAAAACAGCAATAATACAATGCATCAGAGTTGTAAATCATACAGCTGAATTGAATATCAATAAGAGTAGCAGAGCAAAATCATACCCAATCCAGCATTCCATCCGAGCACAAGGAGATATTCTTATTACATCAGGGGGATCAACACTGATATTTAAACACAGGACTAGAGCAACACATCCTGCTCTTCATTGCGTGATATTGAATTTAGAATGGGCAAGTGGATATGATGATGTTTCATTAAAAAGAAAATCATCAAGAAATGAATAGATGATTGACAAAATGAGAAACAAAGTCATAATCAACAAGGTATAAAATCGAAACGTTACAAAAATGGAAAATTCATTATTAGTCAGGATAAGCTATGATCAATTGACTGCAGAAACTCAGAAGTTCCAGTTAGGGTTCTGATTAATTTCCTTTCATTTCATGTATGCCCTTTTCAATAAGAATGTTTATTTTGATTTCTTAAGTCAAATTCATCCAGACACCAGAAATTTTATCCAAAATATACCAACAATCATATCATGGCATCTCTGGACAAAGGTTTACTTGAGATGCATCCTATCAAAAGAACACCACATTGAGTAGCTATTGTCCTTCTACAGTCCACATTAGTTTAAATAAATAAATAAAAAGGGGAAAAAAAAAGAAAGATATAAAATAAAATATACGACGACCTAAAGGAAAACATGTTTTGAGAAATTGCGACAGAATCATTTGCGCATTATTGTATGAAATTTGGTCCCTAGTTTAGCCAAATTATTATTGATTAAAGCACATGATTTTCTTGTATTATGTATTAACTAAGGCTACGTCATGTGCGTTGATTGCACGAGTTGAGCCAGCAAACCCGAAGCCCTAGGACACTATCACACTATATATTGGAATTGGATATCACAGGCAAGTATAAACTGGATGCTACATGCATGGTGGTGGTGAATATCACGACTTAAAGACTCTTAACGCACAATTAAGCAGTAGTATGTCATCATGAGCTCTTCATCAAAAACCATCCTTTCAAATAATTCTTGTTATTAAAAACCCAAAAAAAATTATTAAAAGGTTTTGCCCCCAGCGACACTTTTGCTTATCTCTCTCTGATTTAATTGTTTCCTCCTCTCGGTTATTCTTTTGTTCACCTTTTCACTTATTATTATAGGGTTTAACAACTTTCCGCCTTTTAAATTAAAATCATTTGGGAATTTATTAATGTATTATTTAGGGATTTATATTAAACATTCGGCATTAGAAAAATAAGGTATCGTAAGAATTATTGTAAAAACTATAACTTACACTTCAGGCAAAAAGAATCATTTAGTTAGGGTTAAAATGCTTCGATGTTTAGTTTATAATAAATGTGATCATAATTAATGGTAGTATACACGACTTGACATATTACATAATATTGACCCGGTGAATGATGAGACTTTTATGTGCCATGGTTCAAAATGGACTTTTGGAATATAAAACTTCATTTGGCTGTCCTGCCTATTAATTACTATGATCTATAAAAGGATACACAATATGTAGTCATAAAGTAGATGAACTTTCACTCAATAGCAAATGACAGGACAAAATAATTATTTCAAATTGATCGTCCCTGTCACGTGTCAGCAACAATTTCCATTAGAAATTAAATAAAAGTAAGCTATCGCAGAATCAAATCTTTAACATTATCTTCAAAAGATGGATAGAGAGTGTAAATTAAAGGCAGACATGCGAAAGAATTAAAATTATCTAGAAAACAACTATATGAGTATAAGAGTCTTAACAAAAACAGGCGATCTCCTTGAAATCCAACCAGCGGAAGCACATAATTGAATTTTATTGTTACAGAATTGACAATATATCCCTCCAGGAAGAACCACCAAAAAGAGCATTCAATACCACCAAAGCATCATCAGAGCCCCTATATTCTAATCATCTCTTGTGTCAATTACTGAATGAATCATTCAAATAATCCTAGCAAGCTACTATTCCGGGCCAACCCTAAATACCTTTTTGCATGAGAATCAGTTCAAAACCCATTGTCTATACCATCAACCATACACTCATATTCTCGAAAATCAAAACTAGAAAACTCGGCAATGGTGATTGAAAGAACAAAAATAAGCAACTTTATGGTTAAATTGTTTAAAGAAAGAACAAAGTCGAAATTAGGGAGCTTACTCTATCCTTGGGCGCCTTTAGACACTAAACCACTATCGGATGGTCCTGAGTGCATGCAATTCTCAAATCCATCATGCCGAAGCTCACATAACACAACAGTCCTGCGGCATGTATGCCAATGCTTGTCGTGGGTTGTCATTGCTGTATAGCTACCTGCTTGCTTCTTCAGTGAAATCCCGAGCATTGGTGCTATTATCAACGGTATCAGCTGTTATGAGCACTCCCGTCGCCATCCTCTTCCTGGTGATTGGCATTCGCCGGATAACTGGACCAAGTTGTTTGAACCCGCGGCTGTAGACTGTGAAAACCTAGAGGCAGTCCATCAAATCCCCAATGCCATAAAACTACCCAAAATTTTCCAATAGTTTTCAGCCCTGCCCTAGTCGAACCGATTTCGGCGGGCAACTCATACCAAGAAACCCAATCACCCCGATTAACTGGAAAACACGAAACTTTGTGCAACCTCGAGTTCCAGTTGTTGGTGCGAGATTAATGAAGATGAAACCCGCGAGATTTAGGTTTCGGATAGGAGTGGCGATTAATCGACAAAGCCGGTTGAAGGAACGGGTCGTAGAGTAATGGGCAGAGGAGAGGAGAGAGAATCCAGCTCGAGACAGTCCTACGCAGCGGAAGTCGCAATTACCGGTTGTGAAGGAGGGAGCGGCGGCTGTGGCGGCGGCAGAGGTGTTAGAAGAGAATGGAGGCGTAGATATACATCCACACAGAGAGAGAGAGAGAGAGCGCAAAATCAAAAGAGGAGCTGGCGATTGTAATTTTGGGGATTTTATTACTCCACTCGTTTTTCTACATTTATTTACAAAATTCAATTTCCGGATTCGGATTAATATACAATTATTGATACCCAAAAGAATAATTAATCCTACTTTTTTTCCTGAAAAAAAATAGTCTATTGCACTTTAAAAAGATTGAAGAATTTTTTTTTTTTTTTTTCTGAACAGCCTATACACAAGTTAGGAAAATGGGTGGTGAGAATCCATAACTGATAAAAATATCTTAACCTTAGGTTGGAAATCAGGGACTTAACTAGTAGGCCTAAGTAACTCATCCCAAAAAGATTCAAGAATATTGAAATAAGTTTGCAAAAAAAAAATAAAATACTCTTATCAAACATATATTTTTTTTTATTACCTACAGCAGTTGGCTTGAGTGGATTAGTGCTCTAGTCGTTTAAGCAAGGTCTCGGCTTCGAGTCTTATGTATGCAAAAACTGCTTTGGGAGAGACGTTTTTAATTGCTCATACAAATCCTCGAGGGATTAGTCTTGGGTCCAATGTAACATGGGGATACCCGTAATTCACTCAAAAACATATACTCCATCCGTCTCATTGGAGATATCACATTTCTTTTTGGTACGGTATTTTAGGTAGAATGAATTGTTGTGTTAAATTGTAGTAAATAGTTGATGTGATGTTTGTTTGAATGAGTAAAAAATTTTTAAATAAAGAATGTCAATTGAAAAGGGACGGATCAAAAATAGAAAATGGACAGGAGTACTATTTTTTTAATTAATAACTCTTAACGAATTAGGGTATCTTCAATAGCCAACACCATACTCAAACTCATTTTACAGTAAATGTCACATTCAAACAGTAATTCATCTCCAACCATTTACACTAAACTCAAACTTAAAAGAATATTCTCTATATATTACTTTCTCATACAAACTTCTTTATGTTTCTAATCATACCCCTTCATTTCTTATAAATTATACATTAACCCCACATAAATTCAATACAAATTCATCTATGTATTTCAATAATGTTGGAGGATCCGATGTTGATTCTAGATGAATATTAACTTAATTTTCCGTTTTGCGTAGTTATTTAGGTTGTTTAATACTTATTGTACATTTTTTAAGTATTTGAGATGTGTTATGCTTTAATTATATTTTCGTATGCTACATGTAATTTCTTTTAATGATTGCTAAGATTGTACCAAACTTTAAAAATTTAGTTATCTTTATGTTTAAATTTATCTTTATAAAGAACCTTAAAATTTCTAATCAAATTAATTTAATACAAAAAATTATATGAAGTATAAAATTATTAAGCATAATACAAAATTAGATCAATATTCAACTTGCCAATTATTGGAGGGATGAAATTGCAATTAATTTAAAAAGTGATATAGGTTTATGAATAGTAAATATTCAAAATAGAAACTCAAAAACTTAAAATAAATTTGGTTTTAGAGTATTGTTGGAGAAAATATGCCACCCCCATTTTGGGTTTTAGGGGACCATTGGAGATTGGTCTTATAATGTTAGCTCAAGACTATTATTAGATGAAAAAAATTGTGGTTGGGCGAATGTATATATACGAGGTTAATGGAGTGAATCCACACCATCATCGTTCCTCAAAACTAATAATGTCGTCGGTGTTGGCTTTTATATACGAGAAAACTGTTAACGGGACGACATCAATTGGATGGTCATGTAGTACTAGTAGTATATATATATATGGATTGAACCTGATGGGAGGTGTATTTAGAGTAGCTAGGAAGAGAAAAGGGAACGAACTGCGTTGTATGACAAGAAACCTTTAAACTATCGTCCCCCATGACTCGTGGGTGGAAACTCTTGGTTGTGGGTTTTCGCAGCCAGGTGGGGTGATTGGTTAAGCATGATAAAATACGTTATTCCACGATGATGGTTAGTTAGATGTGTTAAAGTCCTACTACTCTTGATATCTCTGGTTTATATGGACATGGCAATCACTCTACCTATTACCAATTTATTTTAGATTGAATGTTAGAAATAAATAGACCTAGGGCTACAACCCATAAACCAATTGGTAACAAATGGACTGGAGTCTATTGGTTGTAGTGGGCAATGCACCCATAGGCGGATCTACATGTATTTCTGGGAAAAAAAGTCAAATAACGTCATTTTCCTTTTCAAAAACCAAAATCAGTCATTTTTCTATTTTATTATCAAACAGTCGCTACAAATGTTAATTATGTCCAAATCAGTCCATTTGTAGATCTAATTATGATCTAATTACCGACATGACAAGGGTTTAAATTTAAACCTAACACGTGGGCATAATATTGTCCTTTTTCTTTGAATCTTTTTACCAATTCAGTCATAACTTTTGTTTTGTTCGATTTAGGCATCTACCCAATTCAGTCATTTTTATATTAATTGGCCTCCAACCTTTCAAATTATTTCATTTCAGGCCCAGAATCTTAATTTTTTTATTATTACTAATCTATTTATCAAATAAATGTCCAACATACTTCTGTAAATAAAATTAAACACTAAACCTCATACATTGGGTTTGACTGCCTTGTTATTGGGTTTGATTGTGCTAATTGTTGTTGAAGGAAACCAGAACCAATGAATCATCGGTTATAGTTGGGTGGTTAGAGAGAGTCCGTAAAATCCCAGAACTTGGAAGATCCGGTAACAATGTAGTCAAACCCAATATATGAGGTTTGATGTTTAATTTTATTTACGGAACTATGTTGGCATTTATTTGATAAATGAATTAGTAGTAATAAAAAATTTAAGGTTCTGGACCTGAAATAAAATAATTTGAAAGGTCGGAGACAAATTAATATAAAAATGACTGATTTGGGTAGAGGACTAAATCGAACAAAACAAAAGTTTATGACTGAATTGGTAAAAGATAAAAGAGAAAGGACAATATTATGCCCACGTGTTAGGTTTAAATTTAAACCATTGTCACGTCAGCAATTAGAGCACAATTCGTGAACAATGGACTGATTTGGACACAATTAGAATTTGTAGCGGACTATTTTGGTAATAAAATAGAAAAATGACTGATTTGGATTTTTGGAAAAGAAAAAGGACTTATTTGTCATTTTTTCCTGTATTTCAGGGGTGGCACATGATACCACTCAAATTGATAAAATTGTTATTTTAAGCTAAATATTTTTTTACATGTGGTTCTATTTTGGCTTGGTGCAACCACTTAATTTTTATGGTGAGGCCACTATCATCAGTTCCAACTTAGTTTTTCTCATGTTTTTTGTGTTGTGACTATTATTCCTAATTTTTGTGATATCACTCACAAAATTTTCTCGATCCGCGGTTGCCAACTCTTCCGGCTTTATACTTTTACTACACCATGTATATACTTTGTGAGGGCAGTTCCATGGGAGCAAGATCACTCGAGTTCTTTACTACACGAGTCTTCTTAATTACATGATGATACTCACCACCATTTCTAACTTGCAAGTGATTGAGTCAGAGAGTGTCTTGATTCCAAGGATTTCATTCGTTTTAATCATGGCCAGTTTTATTTCCTCATAATTAAGCAACGTATTGTTATTACTATACAACCAAGGGCCATTATTGAATAAATGAATTATGCTTAACGCAACAATCAATATGTGGAATATGGAACTTACTAGTTAAAAGAGTATAGTAAATTATTATGACTATACTCACCAACACTAATAAACTGGAATGATTATTACACCGAGTGAGCTGCATGCACACTTAGAAACTCTCCTCTACACTTGATGAGGTAACGTGGCTTATACTATTCTTAGATAAATAATTAGAGTTTGGAGTTTATAATTTGAATTTTGGAATTAGGGGTTAAAAATAGTTTTAAACAGATATAGTACTTTATTTAGTAATAGTGTTTGGTGATAGAGTTAAAAATTAGAGTTTATA
>JAOANR010000009.1:31770-87660 GCA_030278955.1 Hygrophila difformis
ATTAATCCAGTTAAACTAAATCAAATGAAAATACATACTTTTTAAATTTAAGAATTTAAACTCCCCAGATATGTAATACTCACTCCGTCAAATTTGACACATATTCTTTTCTGTGTGTCCCACGAAATTTGATACCTTTCCATTTTTAGATAAATTAAATTAATATAAATTTGATTAGAATTTTAATTATTGTCAAATCTCATTAAAAGTAATCACTTTTACTATTCTGCACAAATTCCAATACAATTTTAGTTTTCTACACAGAATCCCTTTTATATTCTAAAACTACACGATTAGACAATTCTAACAAGACCACACTTGATTATTTTTCTCTAATTACATCATTACGATAACATTAAGTCAAAGTTAAATAATAAACAGTATCAAAATTTATTAGATCTTAAATACAAACACTCGTACCACTTTAACTACTAAACTCCACCAACTAAATTACCGTGGCCAAAAGAAATGTGTCAAACTTCGCGGGACGGAGGAAGTACGAGATAGATGAAGAACATTCAGAATTAGAACCTATACACACCCTTAAAAACTAGTCAGCCGCTCCGAAAAAAAAAAAAAAAAAACTAGTCAGCCTTCACCCAAAAGTACATAGTAGTATTAATGACTGTAACAATTTTAATTCAAATAAAAAACAATATTCCTATCCTATCAAGATGGTTGAGAAGATATAAAGTACTACTCCATTATGAGGCAATTTGAAAGTCAACGCTCACCATTAATTTTTTTTAATTTTTTATTTCGGGTAAGCCTGAGGTCAATATACTGTATACCATTAATTTTTTTGGATAAGCAGTATACCATTAATGAGCTGGGGGGAAAAATCCTGAAAATAAGCTGGATAAACCAGATTGATGAGTAAAATCAATTTGGGATAATTACGCGAATTTGAAATTTCAAACACTAAAAATCATGATGAAAAAAAAATAGTGCATGTTTGTTAACTCCATAAATATTAGGCCCAATACATTTAGCTCAATTAAGTTTATGTCATGAATAGTGTATTATCTGGAAATCCAGAAATGCTACAAACCTTTTCGTAATATGTTGTTCGTAATTTTAGATTGATTTGTTGCCATTTTCGTTAGCATGTATTAATGGAAAGTAAATCAGTGAGGGAATTAATTACATGCAATCAATCCCTTAAATTGTGGAATGCCAGCATAATTGTTTGCGATGAGGTTTTTGTATTCAGCCGATTAAGGATAACACATAAATAAAAATTAGTTCAGAAATTGCTGCAAAAAGAAACGTCAATCACCGACGAAAGAATGACTTAATTCTTAGGTAGTAACTTAATAATATGTGCTATATAATACACATTAATATGCTGAAGAAATATTGAGTATGTGATACCTAATGCATAGGTAGTAACTTAATAAGCTACCTAATACACATTAATATGTTGAAGAAAGAATGAGTATGTGCTACCTAATTCATCGGTACTAACTTAATAATATGTGCTATCTAATATCCATTAATATGCTGAATGTGGTTTGACAATATGATACATGAAAGTCTATTTTTTTTTTTTTTGAAAACATAGGACAATGGAATATTCTAAATAAAGTCAAATGAGATATTCATCACTTTTAATTAAAAAGTATATGGAATCCGTTCAAATGGAAAAAAAAAAAAAAAAAAAAAACCTTTCCTTTATTGTACACTTGTGATTGGGGATATAAATCAATGCCAATTTTATGCCAATTCATATAGGTAGTAACTTTCCATTAACACATGTTAACAAAAATGGCAACAAATCAATCCAAAATTACGGATAGCATATTACGAAGAAGTTTGTAGCATTTCTGGATTTCCAGAAAAGATAATGTTCGGACATAAACTTAATTGCATTTAGCCCAATCCACTTTCGAGGGGCCCAATCCAAAGACACATTAAGCTTAGCCCAATCCTTCGAGAGGCCCAGTCCAATTCAAAATTTATCCGGATAGACCAAATGGTGAGAAGCTGGCGCCATAAGAGAGAAGGGATCGTGGCATACTGCAGACAATCAAGAAGGAGGAGTATCCGGTGTCATCAATGCCTAGGAGTCCTGAGCAGGCGCCATCAATGGAGAGGATCGTGGGAGTTACAGAAGCGTTACAGATGCTCCATCAAGAGGATAAGTGTCGGTCTTCCCTATAAATAAAGGATGGTGGCATCCCAAGCAGGCATCAACACACACACTCCCAAGAGGATGCATTTTCATATTTTTACTTCCTGCAAGTTTATGTCTTGTTATTCCTTTCTGCAAATTTATCATTCCTTTACCGTTTTTATTTAAATTCTTGTAATTCCCTTAGTGAATCTTGTAGTCGCCTTCAATATTATTCAATCCAAATTTTTTGGTTAACAAATTGGCACGCCCAGTGGAACCCGATTAAGACCACATCCGCTTTAGGCTCAGTTTATGCAATTGAGATCTGGACATATAGTGAGAGACTTAACCCAGACGTTTGAGGAAATGACACTTCAAGAGGACACACCGATTAGGACACTCATTGAAAACAATGCCGATGATACGGCGGGTGTTTCTCAACAACAGGGAATTGTTCAAGTTCCCACTTTATCGGAACAAATGCGGCTGTCGATGACTGAGTCGATGGCCGAATTCATGCCTTTGTTAACAAGGCACCTTATGGATGTGTTGCGGCCTGCCATGGCCGATCAAGCTGATAAAATCTGTGGATCCCTGCGTACTCAGCAGGAAGGGTCCTCAAGTGGCATGACTATGCCAGCAAACATTACAGGTCCGGGGCCGTATGGCGGCCAAAAGACTTGGGGGACAACACTCAGCCAGCCGCCATTGTTATCTGAATCCACAGGGCTGGCCAGTTTGCCTCCATTTCCATATGCTTCCACTCATGCGACACCTATGCAGAACTTTGGATATGCGGCATCTCCCATGCCGACCTATGCTGCGTTAAGTTATTTGATGCCAAATACTGGATCGAGCTACACAGCGATCCCTGGGGTGCCACGCCATGTGACGACGTCTCACACACCATTTGGAGTGGCAGCATCACCACAAGCCAATATCTACACACCAGCCGCCAATCCACTGTATCAAGTGGCGGCTCAAGGTGGCCCAGCCGCCATCCCACAAATTCATATGGCGGCGCCTCAGGTCACCATACCTGCTCAACAGATGGCGGCTCATCCTGCCGTCATCCCTACCCACCAGGTGGCGGCGCCTCAAGCCGCGATGGCGGCTCACACTCCTCAGGCCACGATGTCTCATCAGGACGCGATGCCTCCTCAGGCCGCGGTGCCTCCTTAGGGTGCGATGCCTCCTCAGGCCGCGATGCCTCCTCAAGCCGCGATGTCTCCCACACATGCACCAGTGGTATCACCCGAGGTGTTAGCAGATATGATGCAGCAACACTTTGGGATTCAGCTAAGGCCAATGGAACGGTCCACATACAAGAAGCCATACCCTGATTGGGTAGACACCATGCAGCCATATCCCAGGGGCTTCAAAATGCCCGAGTTTACTACATTCTCCGGGGACGACGGCAAGTCCACCGTGGAACATGTGGGCAGATTCACTGCCCAATGTGGCGAGGCAGCAGCCAATGATTGGCTGAAGGCTGTTCAGTTCATCCCTAACTGGACCTGCCTTCGCTTGGTATGCATCTTTGCGGCCTAATTCAATTCAGAGTTGGGCTGATTTGGAGAGAGCCTTCCATGACAGGTTCTACACTCCTTTGACACGTGTCAGTTTAGCAGAGTTAACTAATGCTAAACAATTTGCCGATGAAGCGGCGAGCATATTTATCAATAGATTACAGCGACTTAAGTGTCGATGCGCAATTGCAGTCCCTGATAGGGAGATCGGCAATATTGCAGTAGCGAATATGTTGCCAAAATTGAAAGAGCATTTAATTGTACACGATTGCACTGATCTTGCCCAGTTGGCCGAGAAAGTGGCCCGCTTGGAAAAGTTCCTTGAGGAACAAGATGAGAAGCGTCGACCTACATACGGGTCTACTTTCAATGAATTGAAACCCAGTAAAAATGAAGACGAACAAAGGGTGATGGCCAACACAGTAACCCTGTGTGGAAACAACCCCGGATAGTTGCCCTAACACGCTATCAATAGAGGCCTTGGAGGCTGAGTAGTTGGTGGCTGAGTAGCAGCGTCATAACGATGGCGGCCTAGGCAGGGCACGGACGACTGAGGGTGAATGGCGGCTGCTCCAGGTTGGCGGCTGAGAGACGAGCGGCGACGGCCCGGAGTGAATGTGATTGGCGGCTGAGGACTCAAAGCTCGGAGCGATGCGGATGGCGGCCCGGAACAAGTCAGATGGCAGCGCTGATCAGATGAAGGCTGGCAGCGTCCGGGATGCTTGCGACGGTGTTCAACGCTAGCGACTCATAAAGTGTTGGCGGCCGGAAGGGTCCTGGCGGCTTGCGGCAACGATGGCGGCCCAAGGAAGGGAGCTGGCGGCGCTCGGCAATGGATACGGCAGCGGGCGTTTGAAGACTCTAGCGGCTCGGCAAAGTTGGCGGCTTCCCCGGAGGGGCTGGCGGCTCTTGGCAGCGAGATGGCGGCCTGGAGTGAATTGGCGGCTGGCGACCCGTGGAGAGCTGGCGGCTGGCGGCGCTCGCATTCCGGGTGGCAGCGTCCAAGTTGGCGGCGAACAGGGGAGCTGACGGCCTGGATAGCGTTGGCGACGCTCAAGGTGGCGACGACCCGGGGCTGGCGGCGCTTGAGGCAGGTTGTGGCGGCTTGGAGAGAGGCCAGTGGCGGCCTAGAAATTCCAAGTGGCGGCTCGTGGCTTAGAGATGGCGGCCCGAATGAAGATGGGTGGCTGCCTGATGGCGGATCCCGGAGCAGGCTGGCGTGGCGGCGCAATAGGCTGGCGGCCCGTCGGGTGGCGGCGCTCAAAGGTTGGCGGCCCGTGGACTGGCGGCCCTCTCCTTCGATGAAGCAATGCTGCCGCCCCCTTGACTTCGAGACTGGCGGCGGGGAGCTTAGCTGATGGCGGCCCGGGCGAATCCTTGAAGGATGTGAATGATGCATGGAGTTATGCAAATGATGCCTGGAGTATTACGAATGGGGCACGGAGTTATGCAAATGCTGCCTGGAGTAATGCGGATGGTGCCTAGAGTAATGGAAATGATGCCTGGAGTAAATGCGATGCTGCCTCGAGGGAGACGAGTGATAGAGACAAATGGCAGCTGCCAAGGCATAAGTGGGGCTAAAAAAAAAAAACAGAGTGGCGGCTTATAAAAAGTTGGCTGCTTAAAAAAGGGTGGCGGCTTATTTCAAACAAAAAGTGGCGGATGGCATAATAATAATAAAAAAAAAAAAGAGTGTCATGATTGTTGACACTAAATTGAAAGTGGCGGCATGCCAAACAAAATAAACTAAAATAATAAAATAATAATAATATATATACATAGTTTAAATAAGGGTGAGCCGCCATTGCTTCAAATAATTATACAAGGTGGCGGCTTTGGTATGGCAGCCGCCATTCACCTTAGCTAGATGTGTCCTCAGGTTAAAAATAAATAAATACTTCATAAAAAGGGGCCAAACCCATTTAGAACACGCATATTTGTCTTAGTTCTAATCAGATAAATTGCGCGAGGGGGGCATCTGTTAACTCCATAAATATTAGGCCCAATACATTTAGCCCAATCCACTTTCGAGGGGCCCACTTAGCCCAATCCTTCGAGAGGCCCAGTCCAATTCAAAATTTATCCGGATAGACCAAATGGTGAGAAGCTGACGCCATAAGAGAGAAGGGATCGTGGCATACTGCAGACAATCAAGAAGGAGGAGGATCCGGTGTCATCAATGCCTAGGAGTCCTGAGCAGGCGCCATCAATGGAGAGGATCGTGGGAGTTACAAAAGCGTTACAGATGCTCCATCAAGAGGATAAGTGTTGGTCTTCCCTATAAATAAAAGATGGTGGCATCCCAAGCAGGCATCAACACACACACTCCCAAGAGGACGCATTTTCATATTTTTACTTCATGCAAGTTTATGTCTTGTTCTTCCTTTTTGCAAATTTATCATTCCTTTATCGTTTTTATTTAAATTCTTGTAATTCCCTTAGTGAATCTTGTAATCGCCTTCAATATTATTCAATCCAAATTTTTTGGTTAACAATGTTCTATAAGCCTCATTAGGTCTACTCTAGTCTAACTAACATGTGGTTTGGTATGATGTTATTTGTTTGGTCTGATCCGATCTTATGTAGTTTGGTCTGATTAAGATGTGATTTGGTCCGATCTTGTTTTGGCATAGTCGGATCTTATTTAATCTAATTCGATTTGCTCTGATTTAATTTGAATTTATTAGTCCAATCTTATACTCCCTCCGTTTTTTAAAAATTGTAACATTCCTGCAGTTTACGTTATTCAATGCACATTTTTAACGCTTAATATCTCAAATTGTGTAAAAGTAAAAATTATAAAAAATTTGATATTCTAAAACTACGCGATTAGACGAATCTAACAAGATCCCACTTGACTATGTTTTATCTTGTATAACTGTGTTAAAAATTTGAATCAAAGTTACTCAGTAAATATTAACAACTATGCAAATATTACAACTTTTAACAAACAGAGGGAGTATAATTCTTATAGTATGATATAATTGTTTCTTGTTTGATTTGATTAATTCTGGTAAGATCTTATTTATTAAGTAAAAAATAATAATAATAAGTTCAGTTCGATAGAACATAGGCTTAGGACCTTTTAATTAATTTTAGTAAATGGGTCTACTTAACCTCTTATTAAAAGCCCACAATGTTGCAACCACAAAACTTGAAGATCTCAATCTCTAGTGAGTTTCAATTACTTCCATTATATGTGGTTTGGGAGTTGGGGCTCCGCGAAATTATGTACGAAGTCTGGGTGTGCCCCTGCTGCAACCTTTGTTTAATAGGAGTATATATTTCTCGTAATATATATATATTTTTTTTTGGAGGAGTCATTAAAGGTTGGAGAAATGGATGGTGGGAGCTCATGCCACACAAATTACAAAGGAACAAAGTGGAAGAATAGGGGGTCGGGTGGGGATTCGAACACCCAACCTAGAGGTTGGGAGTTGGGGGACTTACCATTGAAGTAACAACATGTTCTCCTGCACTTATTTTCAGGACTTATTACTAATTATTCTTATTAAAATCAGATCAGATCAGACCACACAATATATATAGTTTTAATCAGATCAGATCAGACCAGACCAGATCCAATCAGATCAGACCAGAAACATTCAGATCAGACTTGACCAGATCTTATAAAATTCAGATCAGAACACCTTATTTTAGGCGAAGAGAACCGGGCAAGTCTCAACCCCATATTTCTTGCAATTGGCATCGCCCCAAACCTCTTTAACATTCCACATTAAAAATAAATAAATAAATCAGAAAAACAAACATACATACATCAGAATATGTATGTATACCAAAAATGTATAATAATATACTAGCTTTTTAAAGTTTCAAAATTTTATATAAAAAGTTACAAATTCGACACATTTGATTACATTATAGTAACTTGTATTTTTTTAGTGTTGATTTATGCAATCGTGATTTAAATTGATTATTCATAGTCTTTTCTATCTTTAAAAGGGAAATAATAGCACTAATTAAAGGAATGGGTTTACATCCTGACTCAGGATTTCCGGACTTGCTACGTAGATGCAATACATGTGCTATTGTGTGGTTTTTTTTTAACATATGGCAGTTTATTTTATTAATTTATTTCCTTTTTATACCTTTATTAATTGGGGTTTAATTTTGGGGATGTTACATTATTGTATGCCCTGAAATCGTGTGACAAATTTGATGTGAAATTTTCAATGTATTTTCCTTCCTTTTTCTTTGTATGTAGTGATCTGTTTGTTAATTATAATTTTTTAATCTTTTAGACCTTTTATGTAGTAATTACTTATCCACTATTACATGTTAAGTACAATGAACTCATGTGTTATACACACGTTTATATTATGTTTCGAAACAACTTCAAATGTGCTGCAACCATCTTTTATTATATGAGATCTGTATATATATATATTGTGAACTGTGTTGCGGACTCCTTTTATCTATGCTGCTAAGCCTGTCAGAAGTGCTTTTTAAATTGCATACAAATGTTGTAATACTGATGATTTGATGCTATGTATTTGTTCATATGTTTTGAATTGATGTCACCATTTCATACTATTGTTATCATCAACACATGCTTCTTTTTTAGCATAGATTTAGTGGTTCTTCATTGAATGCTTTCTTTTTTAGGATCCCGGTCTGCCGTACTCATCAATATTGTATGCTTTCTTTTGTTTCGGACTTGCAATTGCCACTCCACACCTCCATAGTTTGCTCCATTCTTAAATAGCAGTTACAAATCACACCAAAGTTACTCCATTAATTTAGGATTTCACAGATACACCTTCCATTTCCATTGAATGCATTTAATTGGTATAATTGCACAGCTTTTCATCCCATAGAACATTGGACTCTACATCAGAACACGTCAGGAAATCCAGATTCTTAGGAATCGGGATAGTAACTCTATTGCTAATTAAGCATTCATTTTCTTGATCACCTAAATGCAATGCTTAGTTGATCTCCTGCCTATTTGCGGCCATAAACATAACTTGAAGTGTCTGCGACACTACTATCTGTCCCAATAAATTTGAAGGCCTTGACACATGTTTTAAAATAAGGCCCCTTACAAAATTATTACTACTATAAAACTAAATGGACTCCAAAAGTTAGGTGTCATATTAACTCTAAAAGGATTATAATAACACTACACAAATGCCTAAATTTCAATTTCACATTTTATGCTTTTTTATATAGTTTTTTTAAAATTAAATCTAAAAGATTTATTTTCTTATAAAATATGAAGTAATTGATAAATGAACCCCTAAATTTAGGGGTCATATTCGAAATCTCCACTGAAACTTGTGAAGGACGACTAGGCCATCCGTAGTAATATTAATATTTCCTTAATCCGTTTGTGACTTGTGTGGCCCTCGGCTCAGGCAATATTCATGGTTTCTAGTTTCTACTTTTTGTACAGACAATAAATCAAATCGGACCAAATCGTATTTTTACGGTTTGGTTTGGTTTACGGTATAAAAAATTATGGTTTGATTTAGTGTTTTATAAACCATAAATCGTACAATTTCAAAAAAAATTATGATTTTTAAACCGTAACCGTAGATATTTATATACAATATTTAATATTTTTTAAATATGTATTACTCTATATATTTATAATTTTAAATTAAAAAATACATCCAACCCAAAGACCCGATGACCGAATTTAAAACTAAGCTCAACTTTTTAGCTCAAAAGTTCATGATTTAAAAAATTTCAAGTCCAATACCCAACCCCAAATGTTATTTACATTTGAGACTTGCGAGTTACAAATTTGAATTGTAACTTGTAAATTGCATTTATTAGATATTTAAAGACATCTACGTATTTTGCTTTGTTGTATCACATTAGGTATTTATTTGTAAAAATTTAAATATATTTTGTGTTGCAAACCGATGTCCAAACTGGACCAAACAGGAAAATTTACGGTTTTTTGGTTTGAACTTTGAAGTAATTAAAAATACGGTTTAATTTTGGTTTGAAAATTTATAAAACCGTAAAATTACGATTTGGCTTTGTTTGGTTGGGCATAAACCACCCAAAATCAAACCGTGTTCACCCTAGTACAAAGGCTTTTTGCAACACAAAGACCGTGTTGGGCATAAACCACCCAAAATCAAACTGTGTTGGGCATATATATATATATATATACTAGGACCTGATTTCAGAAAGACATGCCAGAGCACCATTCAGGATTCAGCCTTCTTGCATAACACATTCAACCCATTTCCACAGCATAATTTAATCCAAACATAAATGAGTTGTACAACTGACAAACAATGCCATCCGATTGAAATGCTTCATTAAACTGTGACTCATAGTAGAATATGATAAAAAGAAGCCAGTAAGTAATCCAAGACAGCCAAACCCCGTGAGGAAAATTAAGAGCCACATCCGGTTGGAAAATAGGAGCACAAAAATAAGAAATATTGGCAACAAATTAAGCAAAGTTCAGGTTCACCTCCTCAAAACCTAGAAACCCAGCCGCTAATAAATGAATTTCAAGTTCACCTCCTTAAAAACCAAGTTAAACTACATGTATGAAAACTTTCCGTCACAAAGTGAATAAAAAACAATTCTGAATCAAAAGCTGGCAACATAGGCAAACCAAACACACACATCCAGTTAAAAAAAAATACCCAATGCAAAAATAAAATCACATAAAGAATAGTCACAGATGTTGAAGGAAACTATTAGAAACCAAAATAGGGAACATATCGCACAAATTCTCACACTTGTTCAATCAAGAAGGTGCTATAGATGTTTGAATGAAACTATTAGATAAACCAAATACATGGGCAAAGTTTGGCATGTAAAGGTCAATTAAGAAAGCAATAACAGATTCAAGAAATAAAGAACTTAACATATAGCAGCGAAGGACCTAACATGCATGGAACGAAATCGACAGAATATACAGAAATTAAAATGAGGCATTTCATCAAACATGTAGCAGGCACAAACAGGCATTTCATAAGAGTCAAAAAAATATTGGGCAACGAATTACCCACACAACAGACTGGATCGAGACCGGGGCGGGGGTGAGAGAGAGTAATGCGGCAGCATTGGCGGACGCGCAGACGGGTTGTGGCGCCTCGCACGGACGGCACCTCGTTGGCGCAGAAGCCAGCAGCGAGATGATTTGGATATGTGGTTGTCGGACTAATTTTTGCTGGGAATTGGGAATTTTTTTGCTTCACTCCAGAAGCGCAACAGAGGAAATTAGAGGAAATTGGGAAATATGAAAATATCGAATGAGGGAGAACAGAATGGTGAAATTTCGAGGAAATTGCACTTGGTTTGGGATGGGAAATGACAGAGCAGGGGAAGGCTAGAACAGGAAATTCACATTGAACATTACTGTTCATAAGGCCATTAGGAGTTTCACGTATATATATATATATATTTAAGATATGATAATGTGAAGTAGAAGATGATACAATTGTTTGATAGGATAAGCAATTCATAATCTGAGATGTTAAAGTAGAATGGATGGTTCATCCAATGTCTTCACCATTCTATAATTATGACATTTTCATCAAAGGCCTTTTGTGAACAAACTTTATGATTTAAGGAAATCTCTTGAAAGAATCAGACCAAATGAAAACTCTTTCACAATCTTTACGAGGCGTTTGGTAGATAGATCGTTACATTTTGAATTACCAAAAATATTAGTAGTACCTAGAATCTTTCTTTGAATACATATTCTAGAATGTGGTAATGTGGATACTCAACACAAGTAATTTATATTTTCTCTTTAGTGTTTCTATCACATATATATAATTTTTCTTTAATGAATTTAATATAATCTTGCTTTAGTATTGACAAAAGATCTGATTATCTAAAAAATCAAATTTAGATATTTGTATCCTACTGAAGTAAAGAACGATGTCATATGTGTTTGAAATAGCTTCCATTGTGAGAGAGTTGAAAAAGATGAGTATTTTACATTCGGCATACACATTGCCTCATTGTCATATCGAACAACTTTTATTTGTAGGCTCATGAAATTTAAAAACACATTATCGACAACATAGAAAAATTAACTAACACAGCATTAGTTCAAATTAAAAAGTGTGCTAAAATAGCATAGAATTCCCCTTCTTCAAAGAAATATCACTCCATCAATTTTTAAAACATTCAGGCAATCCATCTAGATGCCGAGAGTCCCAAAGAATTAGAGAACTCCCAAATGTGGTTATTGCAGTGTCTAAATTGCATTTGTAGCTCCCACTATTTGTGGCAATCACTATGATTCTATTTACTCACTTGCAAACAATAAGCACATCGTGTTTCGAATTACTCGTTGTAAATAAAAAGTTAGATATAATGGTTGGTATTTGATTGCCCGTCCACTCCTATTTATTTCCTTTTATTACCTTTGTAATCAAATAGTGTTTTAGTAATAATGAAAATGCTTATTATGAAATAATTTGTCAATTAAAACTATCATTTGTTGACATTATTCTTTGAAGGACATGGATGCCATGTTACAATTTACAATCTATAAATAAAAGATATCTGGCTATGAAAATTTTCGAACTCACAACCTCAATTTTTCAAGATCGAAGACTTAGGGTCTGTTTGTTTTGGCTTGTGAAAAAAGGAGAAGTCAGAAGAAGAAGAAGAAGGAGGGAGGAGGAGAATTCAAAAGCAAAAGCAGCTCAAATAATTGTTTGGATGGATATTATTAAAGTTGCTTTTCAACGGAAACATGTTTGGATGAATTGTACGTAGAATGACTTTTGATATATTAAAATTACTAAAATTGACATAAATATTACTCCATATGTCCCAACTAAGATGTCTTGTTTGACTTCTGCACACAATCCAATGCATATTTTAAATCGTTCATATCTCAAAATATATACAAGCGAAAATTATGTAAAATATATATTCTAAAACTATACAATTAAACAATTCTAATAAGACCGAACTCGACTAGTTTTTTCAAATATATTGTTAGAATAATATTGAGGTAAAGTTGAACAATGAACAGTATCAAAAAGTCAAACATGACGTCTTATATGGGACGGAGGGAGTATAAGGATATTTATAATTAATTTTATTTTCTTTTTAAATAGGGTTATTTTTGTATTTTTATTACTAAATGACTTATCCTTTTAAAAAAAGTAACCCCTACCTACTTTGAAAAAAAGTAGAATTTTAACTTTTGCTTCTCCTTTTATTTAAAAAAAAAAGTCAAAACAAACAGCTAAAAAATTCAAAAGGACTTTTGGGAGAAACAAAAGTCAAAAGGAGAAAAATTAAGGTATAACAAACAGGCTCTTAGACAATAAAAACATGGAGTATTTCAATTTTCAAATATAAATATATTTTTTACATGGGGGAATAACGATTACTCTTTCAAGGATATGAGTTTTTATTTTAACAGAAGTAAACCTTCAATTACAATTTTTTAGAGAATTGTATTATGAATCTATCGGTAATATGTTATTGATATTATCTCGCTACAACTTGGTTGATATTCAGGTGGATTGACAAATAATTTGTTCCTCTCACATTAAAATATGAAAGGGATAGAAATAATCTTTAGTTTTTGTTAGTATATAGCTTTTAAAAATATATACAAATAATAGCTCTAAACGTTCATCTTCCCAATGTTTAACTTTTTAAATTCCAAACTATAAACTCTAATTTTTAACTCTATCACCAAACACTATTACTAAATAAAGTACTATATATGTTTAAAACTATTTTTAACCCCTAATTCCAAAATTCAAATTATAAACTCCAAACTCTAATTATTTATCTAAGAATAGTATAAGCCACGTTACCTCATCAAGTGTAGAGGAGAGTTTCTAAGTGTGCATGCAGCTCACTCGGTGTAATAATCATTCCAGTTTATTAGTGTTGGTGAGTATAGTCATAATAATTTACTATACTCTTTTAACTAGTAAGTTCCATATTCCACATATTGATTGTTGCGTTAAGCATAATTCATTTATTCAATAATGGCCCTTGGTTGTATAGTAATAACAATACGTTGCTTAATTATGAGGAAATAAAACTGGCCATGATTAAAACGAATGAAATCCTTGGAATCAAGACACTCTCTGACTCAATCACTTGCAAGTTAGAAATGGTGGTGAATATCATCATGTAATTAAGAAGACTCGTGTAGTAAAGAACTCGAGTGATCTTGCTCCCATGGAACTGCCCTCACAAAGTATATACATGGTGTAGTAAAAGTATAAAGCCGGAAGAGTTGGCAACCGCGGATCGAGAAAATTTTGTGAGTGATATCACAAAAATTAGGAATAATAGTCACAACACAAAAAACACGAGAAAAACTAAGTTGGAACTGATGATAGTGGTCTCACCATAAAAATTAAGTGGTTGCACCAAGTCAAAATAGAACCACATGTAAAAAAATATTTAGCTTAAAATAACAATTTTATCAATTTGAGTGGTATCATGTGCCACCCCAGAAATACAGGAAAAAATGACAAATAAGTCTTTTTTCTTTTCAAAAAATCCAAATCAGTCATTTTTCTATTTTATTACCAAAATAGTCCGCTACAAATTCTAATTGTGTCCAAATCAGTCCCTTGTTCACTAATTGTGCTCTAATTGCTGATGTGACAAGGGTTTAAATTTAAACCTAACACGTGGGCATAATATTGTCCTTTCTCTATTATCTTTTATCAATTCAGTCATAAACTTTTATTTTGTTCGATTTAGTCCTCTACCCAAATCAGTCATTTTTATATTAATTTGTCTCCGACCTTTCAAATTATTTTATTTCAGGTCCAGAACCTTAAATTTTTTATTACTACTAATTCATTTATCAAATATATGCAACATAGTTCTGTAAATAAAATTAAACATCAAACCTCATATATTGGGTTTGACTACATTGTTACCGGATCTTCCAAGTTCTGGGATTTCACGGACTCTCTCTAACCACCCAACTATAACCAATGATTCATTGATTCTGGTTTCCTTCAGCAACAATTAGCACAATCAAACCCAATAACAAGGCAGTTAAACCCAATGTATGAGGTTTAGTGTTTAATTTTATTTACAGAAGTATGTTGGACATTTATTTGATAAATAGATTAGTAATAATAAAAAAAATTAAGATTCTGGGCCTGAAATGAAATAATTTGAAAGGTTGGAGGCCAATTAATATAAAAATGACTGATTTGGGTAGATGACTAAATCGAACAAAACAAAAGTTTATGACTGAATTGGTAAAAGATCAAAGAAAAAGGACAATATTATGCCCACGTGTTAGGTTTAAATTTAAACCCTTGTCATGTCGGTAATTAGATCATAATTAGTTAACAAATGACTGATTTGGACATAATTAACATTTGTAGCGGACTGTTTTCGTAATAAAATAGAAAAATGACTGATTTGAGTTTTTGGAAAAGAAAAATGACGTATATGGCTTTTTTTCCCAGAAATACATGTAGATCCGCCTATGGGTGCATTGCCCACTACACCAATAGACTCCATCCATTTTGTTACCAATTGGTTTTGGGTTGTAGCCCTAGGTCTATCTTATTTCTAACATTCAATCTAAAACAAATTGGTAATAGGTAGAGTGGTCCATGTTCATATAAACAAGGGATATCCCACACATATAACGGAAGTAGTAGGACTTTAACACATCTAACTACCATCATCGTGAATAACGTATTTTATCATGCTTTAACCAATCACCCCACTGCTGCGAAAACCCACAACCAAATTCCACCCACGAGTCATGGGGACGATAGTTTAAAGGTTTCTTGTACATACGCAGTTCGTTCCCTTTTCTCTTCCTAGCTACTCTAAATACACCTCCCATCAGGTTCAATCCATATATATATACTACTAGTACTACATGACCATCCAATTGATGTCGTCCCCGTTAACAGTTTTCTCGTATATAAAAGCCAACACCGACGACATTATTAGTTTGAGGAACGATGAGTGTGGGATTCACTCCATTAACCTCTATATATACATTCGCCCAACCACAATTTTTTTCATCTAATAATAGTCTTGAGCTAACATTATAAGACAATCTCCAATTGTCCCCTAAAACCCAAAATGGGGTGACATCTTCTTTCCAACAATACACTAAAACTAAACCTATTTTAAGTTTTTTTAATTTTATAAATAGTAAATACTCAAATTTGAGTATTTACTATTCATAAACCTATATCACTTTTTGCAATTAAATTAATTGCAATTTCATCCCTCCAATAATTGCAAGTTGAATATTGATCTAATTTTGTATTATGCTTAATAATTTTATACTTCATATAATTTTTTTATTAAATTAATTTGATTAGAAATTATAAGGTTTCTCTATAAAATAAATTTTAAACATAAAGATAACTAAATTTTTAAAGTTTTGGTACAATCTTAGCAATCATTAAAAGAAATTACATTAGCATACGAAAATATAATTAAACATAACACGTCTCAAATACTTAAAAAAATGTACAATAAGTATTAAACAACTAAATAACTACGCAAACGGAAAATTAAGTTAATAATCATCTAAATCAACATCGGATCCTCCAACATTATTGAAATACATAGATGAATTTGTATTGAATTTATGTGGGGTTAATGTATAATTTATAAGAAATGAAGGGTATGATTAAAACGATAAATAAGTTTGTATGAGAAATAATATATAGAGAATATTCTTTTAAGTTTGAGTTTAGTGTAAATGGTTGGAGATGAATTACTGTTTGATGTGACATTTACTGTAAAATGAGTTTGAATATGGTGTTGGCTATTGAAGATACCCTAATTCGTTAAGAGTTATTAATTAAAAAATAGTACTCCTGTCCAATTTTCTATTTTGATCCGTCCCATTTCAATTGACATTTCTTTATTTAAAAATTTTTTACTCATTCAAACAAACATCACATCAACTATTTACTACAATTTAACACAACAATTCATTCTACCTAAAATACCGTACCAAAAAGAAATGTGATATCTCCAATGAGACGGATGGAGTATATGTTTTTGAGTGAATTACCGGGTATCCCCATGTTACATTGGACCCAAGACTAATCCCTCGAGGATTTGTATGAGCAATTAAAAACGTCTCTCCCAAAGCAGTTTTTGCATACATAAGACTCGAAGCCGAGACCTTGCTTAAACGACTAGAGCACTAATCCACTCAAGCCAACTGCTGTAGGTAATAAAAAAAAATATATGTTTGATAAGAGTATTTTATTTTTTTTGCAAACTTATTTCAATATTCTTGAATCTTTTTGGGATGAGTACTTAGCCTAATAGTTAAGTCCCTTGATTTCCAACCTGAAGGTTAGATATTTTTATCAGTTATGGATTCTCACCACCCATTTTCCTAACTTGTGTATAGGCTGTTCAGAAAAAAAAAAAAAAAAATTCTTCAATCTTTTTAAAGTGGCAATAGACTATTTTTTTTCAGGAAAAAAAGTAGGATTAATTATTCTTTTGGGTATCAATAATTGTATATTAATCCGAATCCGGAAATAGAATTTTGTAAATAAATGTAGAAAAACGAGTGGAGTAATAAAATCCCCAAAATTACAATCGCCAGCTCCTCTTTTGATTTTGCGCTCTCTCTCTCTCTCTCTCTGTGTGGATGTATATCTACGCCTCCATCTCTTCTAACACCTCTGCCGCCGCCACAGCCGCCGCTCCCTCCTTCACAACCGGTTATTGCGACTCCGCTGCGTAGGACTGTCTCGAGCTGGATTCTCTCTCCTCTCCTCTGCCCATTACTCTACGCCGTTCCTTCACCGGCTTTGTCGATTAATCGCCACTCCTATCCGAAACCTAAATCTCGCGGGTTTCATCTTCATTTATCTCGCACCAACAACTGGAACTCGAGGTTGCACAAAGTTTCGTGTTTTCCAGTTAATCGGGGTGATTAGGGTTCTTGGTATGAGTTGCCCGCCGAAATCGGTTCGACTAGGGCAGGGCTGAAAACTATTGGAAAATTTTGGGTAGTTTTATGGCATTGGGGGATTTGATGACTGCCTCTAGGTTTTCACAGTCTACAGCCGCGGGTTCAAACAACTTGGACCAGTTATCCGCGAATGCCAATCACCAGGAAGAGGATGGCGACAGGAGTGCTCATAACAGTGATACCGTTGATAATAGCACCAATGCTCGGGATTTCACTGAAGAAGCAAGCAGTAGCTATACAGCAATGACAACCACGACAAGCATGGCATACTTGCCGCAGACTGTTGTGTTATGTGAGCTTCGGCATGATGGATTTGAGAATTGCATGCCCTCAGGACCATCCGATAGTGGTTTAGTGTCTAAATGGCGGCCCAAGGATAGAGTAAGCTCCCTAATTTCGACTTTGTTCTTTCTTTAACAATTTACCATAAAGTTCTTATTTTTGTTCTTTCAATCACCATTGCCGAGTTTTCTAGTTTTGGATTTTCGAGAATATGAGTGTATGGTTGATGGTATAGACAAGGGGTTTTGAACTGATTCTCATGCAAAAAGGTATTTAGGGTTGGCCCGGAATAGTAGCTTGCTAGATTATTTTGAATGATTCATTCAGTAATTTGACACAAGAGATGATTAGAATATAGGGCTCTGATGATGCTTTGTGGTATTGAATGCTCTTTTTGGTGGTTCTTCCTGGAGGATATATTGTCAATTCTGTAACAATAAAATTCAATTATGTGCTTCCGCTGGTTGGATTTCAAGGAGATTCGCCTGTTTTTGTTAAGACTCTTATACTCATATAGTTGTTTTCTAGATAATTTTAATTCTTCGCATGTCTGCCTTTAATTTACACTCTCTGTCCATCTTTTGAAGATAATGTTAAAGATTTGATTCTGCGATAGCTTACTTTTTATTTAATTTCTAATGAATTGTTGCTGACACGTGACAGACGATCATTTGAAATAATTATTTTGTCCTGTCATTTGCTATTGAGTGAAAGTTCATCTACTTTATGACTACATATTGTGTATCCCTTTTTATAGATTCATAGTAATTAATAGCAGACAGCCAAATGAAGTTTTATATTCCAAAAGTCCATTTTGAACCATGGCACATAAAAGTCTCATCATTCACGGGTCAATATTATGTAAATATGTCAAGTGTGTATACTACCATTAATTATGATCACATTTATTATAACTAAACATCGATGCATTTTAACCCTAACTTAAATGATTCTTTTTGCCTGAAGTGTAAGTTATAGTTTTTACAATAATTCTTACATACCTTATTTTTCTAATGCCAATGTTTAATATAAATCCCTAAATAATACATTAATAAATTCCCAAATGATTTTAATTTAAAAGCGGAAAGTTGTTAAACCTATAATAATAATGAAAAGGTGAACAAAAGAATAACCGAGAGGAGGAAACAATTAAATCAGAGAGAGATAAGCAAAAGTGTCGCTGGGGGGCAAAACCTTTTAATAATTTTTTTTGGGTTTTTAATAACAAGAATTATTTGAAAGGATGGTTTTTGATGAAGAGCTCATGGATGACATACTACTGCTTAATTGTGCGTTAAGAGTCTTTAAGTCGTGATATTCACCACCACCATGCATGTAGCATCCAGTTTATACTTGGCCTGTGATATCCAATTCCAATATATAGTGTGATAGTGTCCTAGGGCTTCGGGGTTTGCTGGCTAACTCGTGCAATCAACGCACATGACGTAGCCTTAGTTAATACATAATACAAGAAAATTCATGTGCTTTAATCAATAATAATTTGCTAAACTAGGACCAAATTTCATACAATAATGCGCAATGATTCTGTCGCAATTTCTCAAAACATGTTTTCCTTTAGGTCTCGTATATTTTATTTTTATCTTTCTTTTTTTTTCCCCTTTTTATTTATTTATTTAAACTAATGTGACTGTAGAAGGACAATAGCTACTCAATGTGGTGTTCTTTTGATAGGATGCATCTCAAGTAAACCTTTGTCCAGAGATGCCATGATATGATTGTTGGTATATTTTGGATAAAATTTCTGGTGTCTGGATGAATTTGACTTAAGAAATCAAAATAAACATTCTTATTGAAAAGGGCATACATGAAATTGAAAGGAAATTAATCAGAACCCTAACTGGAACTTCTGAGTTTCTGCAGTCAATTGGATCATAGCTTATCCTGACTAATAATGAATTTTCCATTTGTGTAACGTTTCGATTTTATACCTTGTTGATTATGACTTTGTTTCTCATTTTGTCAATCATCTATTCATTTCTTGATGGATTTCTTTTTAATGAAACATCATCATATCCACTTGCCCATTCTAAATTCAATATCACGCAGATGAAGACAGGATGTGTTGCTCTAGTCCTGTGTTTAAATATCAGTGTTGATCCCCCTGATGTAATAAGAATATCTCCTTGTGCTCGGATGGAATGCTGGATTGGTATGATCTTGCTCTGCTACTCTTATTGATATTCAATTCAGCTGTATGATTACAACTCTGATGCATTTGTATTATTGCTGTTTTTTCTTCCTCCCTATTTGTCTACCTGGGGAGACTTGCTTCAAGTCTTTTCTTGGTAACTTAACTGTTGTACCTTACTATGTTGGTGCTTTATGCATGCCATGAAGCTAGATACGAAGGGCCTGATTGACACACTCAATTTCATCGTAAAGGCAGGACTAAGTTGCCATTATATAAAGATTAGCCTGTTTTAACTATGGGTTTGTTGTTCAACTATGGGTGTATTATGCACAATTAGTTGTAGTTGCGAGCTGGAGCCGTTGGAACTGTTCACTGTTGGGAGTTGTAGCTTTAGAAGCTGTAGATGTAGATTTGGTAGGGACTGAATCACTAAAGTTTTGAATTTTATGTAAAATGCTTCTAGAAGTTGTTGATGTTTTTAAAAGAGTTAAAAAATTATTTGAAATTGTAAAGTTAGCTCGAAAGCTTCCGAAACCTACTAAGGTTAGCTTTTGTTCACAGCTACAGCTACAGCTTTAAAGGTTGGTGTAAAGAACTGGACTTTTATTTCGGAATAGAATCTGAAGCTACCAATAGCTCCTAGAAATTGCATGAATAACATCTTGAAAATCTTGAAAGTTGGTGGCGTTTCATTTAGCTCTAGTTTAAACTCTTTATAGTTTCCGTTTCCATTTAGTTGAACTTCTTTGGCATGAAAACAAGAATTGGTGTTATTATATGTTGGTTGATAATTCTTTGTTTCTTTGTAACACTCTTTTCAGATCCATTTTCCATGGCACCCCAAAAGGCACTTGAAACAATTGGAAGAACCTTGAATCAACAGTATGAGAGGTGGCAACCTAAGGTATGAAAAGTTCCTGCCCCGTCTTAGAAAATGATGCCTCCCCCAACTCCACCCGCATGCCCCAAAGGGGAAGTGGCCAACATGTTTCTTTTTGTATTGCCATTTCTCTTTCAAGTTTGTGAAGTGTAATTTAGTTCAAGAATTGGAATCATGTCTTGTTATAGCTGAAACATAGAGTAAAGAATCCAAGCAAGGTATGTTGTAGTCATAACAAGAGAGTTTTTAGATGGAATAAACAAGACTCCGGGATTTCCCTGCTAATAACTAATGTATATTTCCAGTAACTAATGTATATAAGTTGCCACTCTAAAATATGTTTAAAACCTAATTGCCTCCTTGAATTTTTTTATTTTTAACTTTTGAGCAGGCTCGGTACAAGTATTCATTAGATCCTACTGTTGATGAAGTCAAGAAGCTGTGCATGACATGTCGCAAATATGCAAAATCTGAGAGAGTTCTTTTTCACTACAACGGACACGGTGTACCCAAGCCAACTGCAAGTGGTGAAATATGGCTCTTTAATAAGGTCGCTTTTTTAGTAATTACCTTTGTATATCCAATTATCCATATACAACCACCCCCTTTCCCTCTTAACTCTTACCCCTGTTTCCTGCTCTCATTTAGCTGTTTGTTTAGAGTTATACGCAGTATATCCCTTTACAAATCAGTGAGCTTGATTCCTGGTTGAAGACACCATCAATATATGTTTTTGATTGCTCTGCTGCTGGATTTATTGTCAATGCCTTCATTGAGGTACTACTTCTAACTGAGAGAAACACCATGGGGCAATAATCTGAGTTAACAGTAATTTTATTTTATTTTATTTTTAATTATTATTTTTGAACAATCTCAGCTACAGGAATATGGTGCCTCAACTTCTGGGTCTTCCATGAGGGACTGTATTTTGCTTGCAGCCTGTGAAGCTCACGAGACTCTTCCTCAAAGTGCTGAATTTCCTGCTGATGTATTTACTTCCTGTCTTACAACACCCATAAAAATGGCACTAAGATGGTGATCCACAACTCATGATTTTTCTCCAAATTGAACTGCCATTTATATCTTGCATTCGGTTTATATTTAGTATTATGGCGCAAGGCGTGGTTGGTTTCTCAAATGTTGAATTAGCTACTGTTTGTGGTTTTTGGGTTGTGAAATAGTGATTATGTTTTTATTTGGGTACTTCTTAGGATGAAATAATTCCTTTCTTATAAGGAAAAGATATTTCTCTGCAATTACGGCTCTTGTAAATAATAGGGCTTCTTAATCTAGATTTATTCTTTTTGAAGCCCAAATATTTAATGTGTTGGGTTACCCTTATCACTGTTCATCATTGCTCCATTTCACGGTTGCACATTTGGTTGATAAATGCTATAATTTATATGTTTTGCTCATTTATTGTTTGTTGTATCTGATGGGTTTTGCACATGACCTGTGTGCTACCTCATGAAATTGTTTCTTTTGAATGTATATGTTGTTATTTTTCTCATTTAGGGTATTTAAGGTAATTAATTGGATTGAACTTTGTGAAATTTGTGAGAAACTTGTATTTGTTCTCTGATCTTCTTATCTCATACATGTAGGGATGTATGATTAGTGTGTTTTACTTTATATTTATATTTCTTGTTTTGGTTTCGTCATGTGTTCTTTGTATGATCTCTTATTTCCCCTACAAAGTTGTCAGTGCATAATTAAGTCAATTCTGTACTTCAGGTTTTGCTCCCGGTCACTACTTCATGAATCATTTGATTATTCTCTAATAGACAGAATTCCTGGCCGCCAAACAGACAGGAAGACCCTTCTTGGGGAGCTGAACTGGATATTTACTGCTGTGACCGACACCATCGCTTGGAATGTACTTCCTCATGGTAATGAAATATACTGTATAAGTTTGTTTTGTCTTAATGTATTCTATTCCAATTATCACGGAGGGATTTTAATATTTATTCTAATTGAAGGTTTTTATTTTTATTTATTTTTTACTTTTTTATGCCAGACTTATTTCAGAGATTGTTCAGGCAAGATCTTTTAGTTGCCAGCCTGTTTCGAAATTTTTTACTTGCTGAAAGGATCATGCGTTCAGCAAATTGTTCACCAATGTCCCTTCCAATGTTACCACCGACTCATCAGCATCACATGTGGTATATTATCTTTGTGCCTGACTGTCTGTATGGTTTACACCCACAGATCCTTTATTTATTCATATGTTAAATTTATCACTGTCTTTTGTTCCTGTGCATGCAGGGATGCATGGGACATGGCAGCTGAAATATGCCTCTCTCAGCTTCCAACACTAGTTGAGGACCCAGAGGCAGAGTTCCAGGTATCCCTTCTTACCATTCTTTGGTTTTCCTATGTTTTTCAGATTTTGTCCCAATTTCCCTCACCTTGATTTCCACAACTCTTCCAAATTCCAACTAATCACAACCATCACTAAATTACATTATGTTTAATTAATTTGGCTGTCTTTCTCAGTTTAACCTAGTATTTTCACTTTATTTGGTTAATGCTGAGGAAATAATAAAAGAGGCCATTAATCATCATTCTCTTCTTAATCAAGAAGTTGGAAGGGGATGAGGATATACGAAAAGCAAGGTTCAATCTTTTTGTTTTCCACATTTTGCTTCAATAATGTTCTCTTTCAGTTTGCTTCTCTTCACTTGTGTTCCCCCATCTTCTTTGTAGGGCTTTTCTTCTACCTCAATCATTTTGTACAAGTATTAATCATTTTAGGTAAAAAAAAAATGAGAAATGGGTGGGTGCATTGGCCGTTGAAAATAGGGAGGATCATTTGAAGTGGAATTAGGAAAATGTGAGCGAATGGAAGTGGAAGGAAAAAAAAGAAAAAACACTTATCTATTTGGGTTGCCCCAGTCCACTTGAGACATTTCCATTGATGGTAATAATTATAAATTTTAAACCCACCACAATCAATAAATTCAAACTTACCAACTCTATCTTCAATACTTCTCAACTCACAACCATCACATCAACAAATAAAATCATTTACAATTCTGAACTCTCTCCTCATTAAATTTCAACTCACACACATCACATCAAATCAATAAATAAATCAATTAAAATTTCACCTTTACTACCATCACATCAAATTAATTCTTAGGGCCCGTTTGGATTGGCTTTTGAAAAAAGCAGAAGCCAAAAGTAGAAGCAGAAGCAGAAGTCAAAAGCAAAAGCATGTAACTTTTGTGTTTGGATGGAATGTTTGAAAAGCGGCTTTTTCTAAAAAATATGTTTGGATGAATAAAAATGAAAAGTGCTTTTGGAATGTAGTAATTACCAAAAAGGGCGTGATTCTTAATATGATAATAAGATATATTTATAGTGTAATTCATATTAAGTAGTGGGGGCATTTAAGTCCTTGCACATTTTACGAGGTGCTTTTAGCTTCTGCTTTTGGGAGCAGCCCCCCTGGGGTGCTTCTCCCAGAAGCACTTTTTTGGCTTTTCAAGGTGCTTTTGCTTTTTCTTAAAAGCCAAAACAAACACCTAATTTTCATTAGAAGTGCTTTTGGCAGAAGCAAAAGCCAAAAGCACCTCTCTAGAAGCCATTCCAAACGGCCTTTTAATTTACACTTATATCTTACATATTAATCTACCCCATTTTCCCGGCCCTAGAAAATAATATCTCAAGTCTCCCGGGATGGAGAGAGTATCTATTTTGTGTTTTGATGTTGAAAATATATCTTCTAGAATTGAGAAAATGTAATACAAAATATTGATGCAAATTTGAGAGTACAAAGTATAAAGAGAGCTCTCTGGTCGGAGTACTATGTGAGCACTGAGCTGTGGGGACTGGTGAACTTATTTAGTTATTTTTGAGGAGTGGATGAAGAAAACCAGAATATGTGTTACTATCTTATGCAGTTTGAGTTATTCCTCTTCCTAAAATATATCTTATTTATTTTTCAGCCGAGCCCATTTTTTACGGAGCAGTTGACAGCTTTTGAAGTTTGGCTCGATCACGGATCAGAAAACAAAAAGCCACCAGAACAGTTGCCAATTGTTCTTCAGGTCGAATCTTCTAGTTTAGTATGAGTCCTGTGTATTTTGGTTTCTATATGATTGCAGATTTGCAATTCTTGACATTTATGGAATTCAGCTCTTGTAAATTTCCCCCCCTTTTGAATATATTAATTCCATTATATAACTTAAAATTTCATCTATTTATGCAAGTCAAGGAATGAATGTTTAAGTTTAATTCTTTTAGTAGTTCTGATTGTTACTAACTGCACTTTAGAATTCTATTACTCCCTCCGTCCCATTAGAAGTGTCTCGTTTGACTTTTTTACACTGTTCATTATTCAACTTTGACTCAATATTATTATAAGTATATAATTGAAAAAAATAGTCGAGTTTGGTCTTTTGTTAGATTCGTCTAATTATATAGTTTTAGAATATATATTTTGCATAATTTTTAGTTCTATATATTTTGAGATATTAACGATAAAAAAAGTGCACTGGATTGTGTGCAGAAATGAAATATGACATTTTAAGTGGGACGGAGGAAGTACTTTTTTATTTTTTGGTTGTAGGAATTTATTTTCCCCTTCCTAATTGTGGAGTAGAGGTGGTAGGAGCATATTGTATTGTGGTTATTTTGGTAATGGGATTATTGTTTTTGACTGTGGTACTAAATATTTTCTTGGCTAACACGATTTGATGAACAGATCTTTAATTTTTAAAAATGATCCTTAGGTATTCTTCTAGCAATGGCAATTTATTGCCCTTGACCAAGGAAAAATATTTGTTTTCCATTGGCTTATAATTTATGTTCTTTTAGACTGTATTTTGTATTTGAAGTATATGACTTCTCATGATAATGCTCTTTATATTGTCTCATTTATCTGAATAACTAATGTATTTAAATCTGTATGCTTGCTCTCTTTCTATTCAGGTTTTGCTTAGCCAATGCCATAGATTTCGGGCTCTGGTACTGCTGGGTAGATTTTTGGATATGGGACCATGGGCTGTGGATCTGGTACTTACTGGATTTTTTGTTGATTAATTGGCATTAAACTTCAGGTTTTGTTATAGAACATACTCACACAGACATGTAATTATGTCTATTATGCTTCTGTTCTCTTTCAGGCCCTATCTGTGGGAATTTTTCCTTATGTTTTGAAGCTTTTACAAACCACCACTCCGGAGCTTCGACAAATTCTTGTGTTTATATGGACAAAAATCCTTGCTCTAGATAAGGTAATAAATTTAGTATTCTGTTTTGTGATGGCTTGCTCAAAAAAAATGAACCTGAGACAATCTTCTGTTAATATATCAAAGTAGTTTTACAGAAAACTGACTCCATGTGCTGGTAAAATCTTCAAGATAGTATCTTTATCAATAGCCTCAGATACCATATAACATGGCTCTGAACTGTGGTTTAACTTGAACATTTATGCTTATCTCATATATATCTTGTGGCTTTGCCAAAATAGAGCATGGGTTATTTATCTATATAATCTATATTAATAGAATGAACTTAACTTAAAAAAAAGAAGAAAAATTTATGTATTTATAGATATTATAATATGTAGTTTTAATTATATGTATTGTTGCTAAATTAAAAAAAGTCTCAACTGTGAATTACATTTCTTGCGGAATTTGCATACTGGAGCATCTAAACTATTTTGTGTTTCTGTAGTCATGTCAGGTTGATCTTGTGAAGGATGGCGGGCACACCTATTTTATTAGGTTTCTTGACAGTATTGAAGCTTATCCTGAACAACGTGCAATGGCTGCATTTGTTTTAGCTGTCATCGTAGATGGTCATAGGAGGGGTCAGGAAGTCTGCATTGAAGCTGATCTCGTTCACGTCTGTCTCAAGCATCTTCAACGCTCGTCTCCAAGTGAAGTGCAAACTGAACCGTTATTTCTTCAGTGGATATGCTTGTGTCTTGGAAAATTGTGGGAGGACTTTCTAGAGGCCCAAATGATAGGTCTACAGGCTGATGCACAAGCTATTCTTTCGCCGCTACTAACTGAGCCCCAGCCTGAGGTTTTTGTCTATATCTTTTGTTATATTTCATCTGAATTTCATAATTCCTTTTTAGTCAATTCTATAACATACTTGGAAGATTTAACCGTATATGTGCACTTAAATTGATGTGCGTGCTCATATTTGAATATTCAACTGAAAGGTCCGTGCGGCAGCCATCTTTGCTCTAGGCACTGCTCTTGATGTAGGGTTTGACACTTCAAGAGATGGTCATGGGGATGAAGATTATGATAATGATGAAAAAGTTCAAGCTGAAGCTGGCATTATTAAAAGCTTGTTGAATGTTGTTTCTGATGGAAGTCCACTAGTACGGGCTGAAGTTGCTGTAGGTATGTGTTGCTGCGTTATCCTTGCCTTTTTTATGCATGAGTTTATGGTAAAATTGTTATTTCCAACCATGTATTTTATGATATTCTCTCTAGGTGCCTTTGTTACTGAAGGAGCCATATCATACACCTAATAATTATACTCTATGTGCAGCTCTGTCTCGCTTTGCCTTTGGTCACAATAAACATCTAAAGTCAGTTGCTGCTGCATACTGGAAGCCCCAATCCAACTCTGTGCTCACTTCACTGCCATCTTTTGTGGTCAGGGGTTCTGCTAGTGGCTATACAACTCCAACTCACTACATGCCCCATGGAAGTAGAGTTTCTTCTCCTGCTACTCCTTTATTACGGACTGGAAATGACAGCCAATCTGTACCTCGTGAGGGGAGAGCATCCACGAGTAGTCCTCTTGCTACCCCTGGAATAATGCATGGATCTCCACTCTCTGATGATTCATCTCAGCATTCTGATTCTGGGGCACTGAATGATTGTGTCAGTAATGGGGTTGTCAACCATTCAGCAAGAAAGCCATTAGATAATGCTCTATATTCACAATGTGTATTAGCTATGTGTAATTTGGCTAAGGATCCATCACCACGTGTCGCCAGCCTTGGCCGTCGAGTATTGGCCATAATTGGCATTGAACAAGTAGTTGCCAAACCTGTCAAGTCTACTGGTGTGACCACTCGCCCTGGCGAATCACCAGCTACTGCTGCTGGCACTAGTCTTGTTGGATTGGCCCGCTCAACTTCTTGGTTTGAGTTGCATGGAGGTAAATGGAGCTATAAGTGTATCTGTTGTTATGCTTAATTTATTTATGGACCACGAGTTATCCATTCATTCCGAGCTCATTGCAATATTGCATTTCGGGGCTGAGTCAGGATGGGGTTGCAGGGGTGGGAAAACTATTGAAACCAAAATATAGTGTGCTGAAGTTTGTTCACTTCTATTTGTGTTATTATTTTATTTTATTACTTTTTTAAAAAAAATTTCCGCTTATATATATTTGCAGGAGGACATTTACCACTTACTTTTCGAACTCCTCCCGTTAGTCCTCCCAGGTCGAGTTATTTGACAGGAATGCGGAGAGTTTGCTCCTTGGAATTTAGGCCCCATCTGATTAATTCTCCTGATTCTGGTCTAGCGGATCCACTTTTAGGTTCTGGACCATCCGGTGCTTCGGATCGTAGTTTTCTTCCACAATCAATGATCTATAACTGGAGTTGCGGTCACTTTTCAAAGCCACTTCTTACTGCAATGGATGATAGTGAAGACACAGTGGCTAGAAGAGAGGAAAGGGAGAAAGTGGTCCTGGATCATATAGTGAAATGCCAACATACCTGTAAGTTCTTTACTGATGTTTTAACCCCACCTACCCTGGAGATATACCTTCCAATATCTTAATGTTCTATTCCTTGGCAGCTGTGACAAAACTCTCTAATCAAATTGCAAGCTGGGATACAAAGTTTGAGACTGGGACCAAGACTGCTTTACTGCAGCCTTTCTCACCTGTTGTCATAGCTTCTGATGAAAATGAAAGAATTAGGTGCGAATCTTTGTACAGCTTGTTAGTAATAAGTTTCTATCGGTGAATGGATCAACATACAGTTTTATCTCTCATGGTTCCTTTATTTATTATGTGTGATCATAAAATATTTATACAATTACTATAAAATTTTAGAGCAAAGATGGAGTCGAATGCTTGGCTCTTTGCTCGTTATCCTTTTTTTTCCCCTGTGAAACTCAATACCAGCATTTCTTCTGTGGGGTGTAAATTTTTTTTGCTTATTTTGTATCATTAAATTGTAACTTATGTAAGGTTTTGTTGACATATTGCCCTGTGTTCCATTTTTCCTTTAATGATTCATTTATTCTCCTTGTGTGAACCAACTATCCTCGTGTATATTATCAGGATATGGAATTATGAGGAAGCAACTCTGCTAAACAGTTTCAATAACCATGACTACCCTGACAAAGGGGTTTCAAAGTTGTGTCTTGTGAATGAGCTTGACGAGAACTTGCTTCTTGTTGCTTCAAGTAAATCTATTACTTCATTGGGATCCCTTGTGCATGTCTTTTCATTGTTTTAATCAGATATGAACTTATGAATTTTGTCTATTATCTATTGTGTATAGGTGACGGAAATATCAGGATTTGGAAGGATTACAGTCTTAAAGGACAACAGAAATTGATTACTGCTTTTGCTTCAATTCAGGGTCACAGACCCGGCGTCCGCAGTGTGAAAGCTGTTGTGGATTGGCAACAGCAATCTGGATATCTTGTATTATTTTTTTTCACGTCTTATATGTCACCTCCTGAATCAATTAGCAATTTCATTCTTGTGCTACTTACAATTTTCATGACTTTTCACTCATCTTAATTTGTCTGTTTACTAGTTTGCTTCTGGAGAGATTTCATCTATCATGGCGTGGGATCTGGATAAAGAACAGCTCATAAATTCCATTCCCTTGGATTTTGATTCGAGCATTTCAGCCTTGGTTGGTTCCAACTTTCATTCATTAAGTTTTTGCTCTATTAGAGTTCTTACCTTTTCTTTCATTCTAGTCCTTCCAAAATTGTTATGAATTGCCAATTGATCAACCTGCTTCGATATGTAACCTGATTACTTCGCTTTTGTTCTTGCTTTCGCTGGTGATTTATCTGTAGTGTTTTCAGTACACACATTTGGCAAATTATATATGAAATTACTACATAATACATGGAAGGGATTGCTGTTTGCCTCTAAGATTCCTTTGTTGATTTTTTTCTCTTTGTTTGTAATTGAATTACTGATACTTGGCTTTCCTATAGGCTGCTTCCCAAGTTCATGGGGGTCAATTTGCTGCTGGTTTTGTGGATGGCTATGTCAGATTATATGATATTCGTACACCTGAAATGTAAGAATCACTCCACTTTCTAAATCTAATAATGCTACTCTGTAAACTATTGGGATTTTAATCAGTGCCGACTTTGTTTTAGCCACAGAAATTAGGACGTGATCTGCTTAATTTATTTGTAGTTGCTCATGTCATGTTCGCTCATGACATATATATATATATATATATGTATATTAATGATTACATACCTTTCATACCATGTCATCTGTGCTACCGTGTGTTCATTTTATGAACTTTGCAATGTTTATGTTTTTCCATATTTTGCCATTACTATAGGCTTGTTAGCACAACCCGACCTCACACACAACAAGCTGATAAAGTTGTGGGACTTGGCTTCCAACCTGGTCTTGAACCTGCAACGGTAACCCTCTCCCTTGATATTCCCCCTCTCCTGTCTTTTCATAGCTCATTTAAATCTCAGTAATTCTATTTGTTTTAGTCTCGCGAGTTTATATATACTAACTGGTTGATTCAGATTGTCAGCGCTTCACAAGCTGGAAACATACAATTCCTAGATATGAGACGCCCCAAAGCGAAGTACCTTACAATTGAAGCTCATAGAGGTTCACTCACAGCTTTGGCTGTTCATCGGCATGCACCCATTATAGCAAGTGGCTCTGCAAAGCAGCTTATCAAAATTTTCAATCTGGCGGGTGATCCACTGGGCTCCATTCGCTATTACCCGACTTTCATGGCGCAGAAGATAGGAGCTGTTAGCTGCCTGACCTTTCACCCTTATCAGGTGCTACTTGCTGCTGGTGCCGCTGATGCCTGCGTTTCAATATATGCTGATGAAATCACTCCAAGATGAACTCCCTTGTTGCTGGATTCCGATTGAAATTTTAAGTACAGCTGATGCGCGTTCTTCGAGGTGTATAAAAATATTTAATTCAGCCTCTGAACAAAAAAAAGAAAAAATGCTAAGAATTCTCAACATTCATTCTTGGAGAGGCTTTGGCCTTTGGCAAATAATCTTTGTTTTATAGGTGGAAGAAAGGTGTAAATATTATGTCTTGTGTTTTTACCTTAATGTTGGCCTGCCTTCGCTATTCATGTCAACCTTTTCCTTACCTTTTTTGTTCGATTTGTACAGTTTGAACTCTCAGTTGATATTATTTGAGTACTACCGACTCCTTGTCCCAGGTCATGATCCCCAAAAATCCAAAATCTTTTGGTTCATCTCACAATCACCTTGTCCAATTCTGCAGACATCTTTCGGGTAATCAACCACTGAACCTATTCATACTGGTTAGTGACCACCTGGGGCTGCATTTAATTGGCTGGCTAACATACCCCATGCTCATTATCTTGAAGTATATGTCGGTATCATCTTTAAACACAACTCAATAATAATATCAATACAATCATTTGACTGATTCTATTTACAGCAGTAGTTTGTTTAATATTCAGCTATGCTCTGAAATGTCTCCGTTTTAATGCATGCTGATGAATTATCTCCTCCAAGATGAGCAGAACGTGGAGGACTGGAGCTCAATCATTACAGGGACTGGGCAAAAATCAACCCGAGTAAAAATACCACTTTTTAGTTTTGCAGGCAATTCCCAATTAGTTCAGACATAATCGACACACTGAGCATTCATTCAGTTACATCTATACACAATCAATACTATGAATGCCAGAAACCACTGCATTTGAAATCCAGTAAATGTAGGCAGCACACATTTATTTCGTCAGGAACTCCTAAAGGGTGCAATGTGCCACTGAATCAATCTAACAGTACTTGCACACCACCAACCTGACACTTAACCAAAATAAATAAGCTATATATGTAAATAGTCATGTACATCAAATCTGAAGTCTGCTAAGCTCAAGATATGTTCCAACATATGGAAACGACTACCCTCCTCTGTTACTTTCTTCCTCCGACCATATTTTGGTTATTTGATCCCAGCAAACTGGGTGATGGGTTACTCACCACTTTATATTTTCTATCTGTGTTGCCAAATACATCAAGATCTTCAAATAATCTGTATGATGGAATAAAAGGCTTCGGGCCGGCATTGCTTGGTGGAGTAGAATTTGCACTGGAAGTAATATGTAAATCTCCATTAATGGACATTTGATGTGATGATCCACTGTTAGGTGAAGATGTTGGTCTTGCAGTTGGATATGTGTACAATGGCCTGGATGCGGAGCCTTGACTACTTAAATAACCAGGAGTTGCGGCCCAAGGTGGAGGAGGATAAACCTGTTGCTGAGGAAATTGTGGCTGCGCACGAGGTGCCTGTAATGTTTGTTGCCCTGGAGTCTGATACTGAGGCTGATGTGGCGGCTGCATCTCAGATCGAGCATGCGCCTCTGGTTGAGATTGGAACTGCTGAGGTTGGGCTTGGGCTACATGTTGATATTGTGGCTGCATCTGTGGTTGACTAGGGGATATATGTTGGTATTGTCGCTGTGGCTGAGCTTGAGTTGGGGATAAATGTTGGGATTGTGGCTGCAGCTGCGGCTCAGGTTGCGTTGGGGACACATGCTGGTATTGTGGCTGGTATTGAGGTTGCGACTGAGGTTGAGCTGGGGAAAATTGTTGGTATTGTGCTCGGGGCTGAGGTTGAGTTGGCGATATTTGCCGGTATTGGGGTTGAGGTTGGGGTTGCGGCTGGGCCCAGGGAGCTACATAACTGTTGAAGGTCACGTCGGGATAAGCCTGAGAAGAAAATGTAACCCCCGAGCTTGTTGATGGAATCTGCCCCGGCACATGTGTCTGGGAAGTAGGAGGAGCAGCAGAGGTTTCCTCTCCAGATATTGGAGTCACTAAGGTGATGCTCAAAAGGTCTATGATATCTTGGTCTTTCGATCGCTCTACAGCAGGCATACTCACTGGAACAATTGCATTGCTCATATCAGGACTGGAAGGAACATCATCACTTTTCCCCACAGTTGCATCATTCGGAGTTTTTGAATGCCTGCATTCAATATATCATCAGATTCAGGAGGAAACCCGAGCAACACGAAATATAATACCGCACCACAAAGATCCCATGCAATTCAACTGATGGAAGTTAGGGCGCGGCGCACAAACTGCTGGACTCTAAAATAAAGCAACCGAGGTAATATTTCACCTGTGAATCCTATTATGATTCTTTCTTGCATAGTTATAACTTTATCACAATCCCACACGTGCACAACATAGTAGCAGAACATTTAAAAATTTTGGAAGATCAAATGCAAATGTATATCCAGTTCGAATACTATTATAATCAGATGTCGATATATGGTGTGTTTAATAAAGTGAATATTAAATGACCTTCGAGCTAGTTGTGCAAAGTCATCTTCCTCTTCATCCTCCTCTTCAATTACATTCTGGTGGGCAGGAAAATTTTGAGCAGAAGGGCTGTCGGTAGATTTAATACTGGGGATGTTTGTTTCAGCAGGTTTGGCATTAGAGTTGTGTTTTTCAGATACTAAACTTGTGACATTTGGTGCTTCAGGTGGTAGCGGAGAACCAGAAGCTATAGCATCATGCTTTGCCAGTACGCCCTGCAGGGTATCATTCAGTTCCAGACCCTGACCAAGAAGTTCTTCGTCCCTGTCAATAGAAATAATGAAACACAATTTTAAAGACAAAAAAGCGAGAAATGCCATAAGTGTATCATCAGGCAATTTGGAAAAAGTACATGTAAAATAATTTGAACAAATTTACTAGAAAGGTGAATAAAAAGTAGAGATTAAGAAAGACTAACGAAATTGTAGCCAAAGACTGCACCAGCTTCCTCTGATTGGTGCGGCATTGCTCAACAAGGTCAGTTATCACTTCATCTTTAATAGCCTATAAGGAAACAATAACACCTGATAAGGAAATTTGGCAATAAATGTGATTAGACAGGCAGATGTGACATTGCACATACCAGGCGATCATTGGGATCAATAGCCTTCAGCATGTCTGTCAAGAGATCAAGAACCTCTTGCATGGAGTTCAAGCTTGATAAACTATAGGAATGAGAACTTTGTAAAGAGATAATTAACAACAACGATAAATTTTGTTTCCAGCACAGCAACAAAGTATACAAGCAACAACACAGACAGTGACCACTAATTCAGATCAAACCCGAACCTTAAACTTTCTTCAGCAGCCATGGCTTCATCAAGTCTTGTAGAAGAACCACTTGGCATTCCATATCCTGGTTGAGGTGGTCTTGGTGTTGGATGTGTAGCAGGTGGAGTAAATATTGGAACATGATCTGGTGAATGCTGAGGAAATTGTATGCCAGATCGCTGCAAGCAACAATGTTCAACAGTAATTGGAATGATAAGTGCACAAAATAACCCCACCCCCAATCCACACACACAAGGCACTATAATCAGTTTACCACAATCACAATTTAGCACTTCATAATATTGTTCAAAACCATAAAACTAAAAACTCAGCATCAAACATATGAGCCCAACCAGATTATTAGGAATACCCTAATTCATGCACAAAAGGAGGTAAGGGAAAAACAAGAATTTACCCGTAGATCCTCATAGGCCATATAATATTGAGGATATCTTCCTCCAGCTCCACCAAATGCCTCATGCCAAGAGCCAATCAGGGTTAAAACTTTATCTCTCACATGCATATCAGTCTGAAAGAGAATTGAAGAACCTATTCATTAGACAGGGGCCTTTAATGTTTGGTAATGTCAGAGCCCAACTAAAGCATTCTTCTGACTTTTAAAGTCATTTCACTAATTCAAACACAAAATTTCAATGTGGGCAATTTATTATCAAGCAGAGCTAGCATATACAGTTAAGGTGAAGTTTTTGCCTTCAATTTCAGGAATTTAAAATAAATAAAAAAAAATAATGCAAGGCAAATCTATTTGAACACCTATAATAACCACATACAATGAGCAAAAACAAATTACACTTATGCATATTTATGTAAACTTATTCCGCTGAAGTTAAGACCCAATAGTTAAGCTGATTGATTATAAACAATGATTTTGCCTTCTTCAACAGTCAACTTGAACACAGTCCTAAAAGAAATATTCCATTAGAACCACTGAACCAGGAAACATCCACTTGTACTTTATACTAATATATCCAGATTGAAGTGGCTGAACCTACTTGAACCTACTAACAACATCCACTTGTGCAAGCTCAAAGTTTTACAGTATATGAAATCCCAAACCAATGGGCCTAAAGTTACAGCAAATAATCCTACCTTCTTCTTTACAATCTTGACCATTTCTGGTAGTATATTTCTTTCTGCAATTTGAAAATGCACATAATCACCGCAGTTCTTGACCATTGTTTCCAAGAGCTGGAAAAGCACATGCGGAACAACTTATTTGGGAGTTAAAAAACTGTAATAATTGAAACCTGCATACTTTTATTTTTTAATTTTTTTTTTTTTTTTTTAAAGAAAGTTTTGTCCCGAGTATATTCAAGGGACTCAGTTTTCTCTATACCGTTAAAGAGAGTAATTGAACTTTAGGGTTCTTGTGCTGCAAACGTCTCTTCACTGCTTTCACAACATCTTTAGATAACCTGAGCAATTAAAAAGAAACCAATTCCGACTTTAAAAACTTGTTCTTGTAATATAAAATCCAAGATGCTCAAACAAATAGAAAATGACATGAAGGTACAGGAATTCAACAAAAACAACCCAAATCTCTTCCTCCCCTCCCTGCGACACTGGCGACACCCAACAATTCTCATAACACAATACTAATGAAAAAAGACCTCTCTGATTCACAGATTAAATTGAGACCCCAACAAGAATAAGAAAAACAAACATTTATTACACCAACAACACATCAAGCAACAAGCCAGCAAGAACAAGTATTCAATACACACACACAAAACAGCCAAACCCAAAATTCCTCAAAACCAGAAAACCAGAAAGCCCAGCAAAAAAGAAAGTGGGAAAGAAGTCAACCTTGCATGAACAACAGGAGGAAAATTCACACAATCCCCAATTTTTATTCAAGAATAATAAACAAAAGAGGGGAAAGAAACAACTTTTCAATTAAGGCATATACATACATCTGATTGGTATTGACGATATCGCAAATCTCCATATTGAGAGTCCAATCGGGGCCGATCAAGAACTCGCTCGTCGCTTTGTCCACTCTCACCGTAGCTGAGGAAGGAGACGGCGAAATTGAAGAAACAACGGACGGAATCATTTTGGCCAAACCCTTATCCTCTACGCCGACGAAACAACGTTCAGAAAGGCGAATACCCACCCCCCCTTAAAGAATTTCTTGTGCCTCTGCGGGTTTGACTATTGTTGTCGCCCGTAAGTTCTTAAAAGCATCTCTCTCTTTCTTCCCAATTGCTATTCCTGTTCTTTCCCTGCTCTGCGAATTAAAAAAAGAAGCTGTTATGTATTGCAGATTCCTCAAGGGCCACTTTTATTTGTATTTGTAAGCCATTATTGACGAAATTTTCTGGAAATTGAAAAATATTTGCCTTTGTTTATTGTCTTGAAAGATTAATTTTCATATTATTCTTTTCTTCCCAATTTTAATACACATACTGCTGGTCAGTCCCTAATACCTATCCACACGCGCTCTCGTAATCCGCCGTATTACACTCGCGGCCACAACCCACTCATCACATCGATGCATATCACTTATCAGCATACAGTATTTTTTTTTTAATTTTTTTTTCCAAAATGAAAAATATAAAAAATCTCAAAAAAAAAAATATATACTATATGCTGATATAACACCCCGTGTACCTAAATTTAAAAAATCCGTAATTCAATAATATTAATATTGACATAGTAAATACGAGTATCTTTTATTCTTTAGTACAATTACATAATATAAAACATAGTTAAGTGAAATCTTGTTAAATTCATTTAATCACATTATTTTAGAATATTAAATTTTTATAATTTTATTTTATAATTTTTGATATATTACTCTTTAAAAATGTGAATTGAATTGAGTGAAGATATGGAATATTAAAATTTTTGATGATAGATGGAGTATAATTTAGGAATTAATTCCACAATAGTAGTATTTATAAATTCTAATTCCAAGTAGTTAACTAGTTAAGTATATCGACTTCCAATATAAAGGTTGAAGATCTAATTCTCCACCAGCTCATATCTCTTCCTTTTTTATTTCTTTTGTAAATTTGTGTGGAATCTACCACCTATTTCCTAACATTATAGGCTGTTAAAAGAAATAAATTCAACCCCATCCGCTGTATTTATTGATTGATGGTGTTCAAAATTGTGTTAATTATTATTGTTTAAATATTATATAAGTCGGGGGGTGAGATAAATAAAAATATAAAAGCCCTGTGACTGAGGGACTAATTTTTATTTCGTCTTAATATTTTTTTTTCCCAATCCTAATCTATAGGACAAGTTGTCAAATTGACCAATTTTTAAAACATTTCAATAAAATTTAAAAATATTTCCAATTTTGAATGTTTAACCATTAAACTAAATTTATATTCATTTATTTATTTATTTGTCATTTCCATCTGATATAATACCCCTTTTTACTGGACAAATTAATCGGAATCGCGATAAACCTATGTCTCATAAGGGACTAAGAATGATTAAATTTGATTTATAATGTTTGTAAAAAGAAGTTTCTATATACATTTTGTTTTTTAAAATTGTAGGAGTAGTTGTTTTTTTTTTGTAATCTCTGTATAGTTTAACATAAATTATTACTCCATATGTCAAGCAAAAAATTATTATTCCATATATCCAAATATACTGTATAACTTAATAGTTATGCAAGGAAATGATTTTTTTTTATTTTTTTTTTAATTATTGCTGCCAAAGCATTTGCTAGTTGCTACGAAATATTCTTTAAATTTTATAAATATATATACATATATAATTAAAGAATATAGATTGAGAGCAACTTGCTTAAAAAAAGTTCAAAAAGGCATGCAAAGTAATTTTAACTTTTATGTAATTGAGATTGACAAAGAAAAAAAGAAAGGAAAAAAGAAAAGAAAAGGAAGAAGTAACAACATCAGCAACGACTAAAGATTTAATATTATAAGATTTAAAATATACTACCTCCGTCTCATTAAAAATGTTACATTGGGTTCGGGTACGTTTGCCAACGCATTTTTTTTACAATCAATAACTTAAATTGTGCACAAGTAAAAATTATAAAAAAAAAATATAATGTTTGGCCACCGATATGTTCTTTTACAATGTTTGGTAACTACTCCGTATTATATTGGAAAAATATATTTAACTCAATAGCTTAAATCCAATATCATCAAATCTGTTCAAATCCAATATCACCTTTATCAGATTTCTTAATCCTACATAATATATTGAATTAAATTATTGGTTTCAGAAAATTAATAATGAGAAGTAATGCATTCTAGGTAGTTTAGTGTGCATATTCTTTAAATTACTATCTTATTTGTGACATAAAATTTGTATAATAATTTATAGAAATATATACAATTATACACATAATTTATTATTTGATGGATTGTTAATTTGTAATATATACTTCAGATGATGACTAAAAATAAATTAAACAAGCAACTCATATTAATAAGAATATTCATTTCTCGGTATCATCGTCTTATAAGCACTCTAGAGTTAAACATGTTTGATTATATTAAATCAGTCCAAGACGAGGAATTAAGAAGAAGGAGCCAATCCTCTTTCAAACTGCTACTACCGAGCTGACAACATCTAAATGAATATTCTTCTATCTTTCCATTGCACCAAAAATAGGGTGTTAAAATAGTTTATTATTTGTGATATGATTTGACTATTATTAGTTTTAGGATAAGTAGACTAGTTGTGACAAAAATGGGAATGAAAGGGGGGCATGGTACAAATAATGGTACATTTTATTTAGTTATTTGCAGTTGAGAAATAATATTTTTAATAAAATGCATGCACAAGGAAAGAATTGGACAAAATTTTAAAGTTGGTGATTTTTTTGTGTGTGGATGTATGCTGTTTATTTCAAAGTGTGCTGTTTTTTGTCCGATGGGATATGAATGAATTTAATTATTCATCATTCATCAAACAAAGTACAAAAAGGTAGCCCGAGTTTATATTGTCCACAAAAAATGGACCTTAGTGAATTGTCTATTAGGACATCATACGGTAGATACTTCATTGAGTTCATTGTCATTCACAAAACAAATACTTAATTGGTTTCTCAACCAATTGATGTCAGTCAGTCAGAATAAAATATTGTTGTAAAAGGGTTTGTTATATAGTAGTAAGAATTATTATTAAAAAAATAAATAAATTATTTTAACATAAAATACATCTTAAAATCCTTGACCGAAGATAACTGCTTATGAGTAGGTGTTCTAAGTTCTAACGAATTATTAATATGTTACGATTTTTTTTTTAATAAACCAAATTAATTTTTCAAGCTTTTAGAGGTAGGTATAAGAGTATATCGCAAAAGGAAATTATCATGATAGAATTGAATTACTTGATAAACGATTTGAGTGATTTGAATCCGTATGCACTTAAAACATAAAAATGGAAATTAGGTATAGGAACAGATTGATTAAGCTCAATCAATAAAGGTATGTTATTTTAATTGGCAAAGGAGGTTGAAAAGGACTTGTGAAGGAAAATATTGTGGAGGTCAAAATTCGTAGAATGTTATCTTATGTGTGTTTATATATATTTTACTTTTAAAAATATACAGTATATATTTTTTTTTAAAAAAATATTCATATACATGTAATTTCTTTTTTATTTCTTTTCCCAAGTTTATTTCTTCAAGGTTTATGGCTGTGGATTCGATTTTTCATCTAGACTTCGATCAATTCTATTTATCATTTTGTAATATGTATGACATGGGCTACCATCACCCACTTCTCTACTTCATCTTTGCAGAGAAACAAAAGTAGAAAAGAATAATAATAATATTTGAGGTATGGTTTAGAAGTATGTGTTTTAAAAGGTATTGAGAATTTATCATTGATACTTGATTGTTGAAAATTAAGTTATGGGTGTTTAGATTTGATTTATACCTAAAAATAATTGCAAGATTTTTCTTTTCAAAAAAATATATTTGTGTTATTTTAATACTTAGTACATAAATTTTATCACTATTCTTTATGGGTAGCGGAAAGATATGTTATCGATTAAGATGAAAGTTAATATCACAAATCAATATGAGCTCTATCATATGTGTTTTTGGCCTTACTGATGCAATATCCAATCCTATAGCTACTTCAAGACAAACACAATTAACTTTGGAGTTCTTATATAATGATTACGGATAAAGAAAGATACTTTATTGGTTCATCTATATCATATGATGATTACGGATAAAGAAAGATACTTTATTGGTTTGAATAGATTGTTTCGAGCCTTTTAAGTCATTCTACGAGGTATTACATTATTCCCTTTAATGTTGCAACGTCCTCGTGGCACATCGTGGACTATGTCTCATTCATCTATATCATATGGATTGTCCTATCAACTAGGCTCTTGAATCCTACATCACGTGAGGCTCTTATATCATCTATAACACTCTTATTTTCAACATCATAGAAAGAGAGAATGTTACTTTAAATGTTGGCGGTTTAGAAGTGAAAATTGATAACACAAATCAAATGAGTTATTTCTAAACAAATCAAAACTATGTCGTCCTCTAATGCTCCTCCCGCCCCTGTATCGCCCTCCCCTCCGCCGGTGCCGGCCACTGGGGAATTTGTTTTCGCAGGTGGTACCAAAGTGTCGTTTAGAGACAAGGTGCTGATTGGAAAAGGGCCCCCGCCAGCCTCGTTTCTGGAAGTGCCGGAGAAGGAGAAACTTGTTACCTTGGATCTCATTGGGGGTGACAGACTCAAGCCTCGCATTAACATCGATCCAAAGATATTGCCACGGCTATATGAACCTTGGGAAGATGCGCTAATCATCTCCGTTTTGGGGAAGAAGGTTGGTTATACTGCGCTGTGTGAGCGATTGAAGAGACTGTGGAAAGTGAAGCGTAGCTATGAAATGATCGAGATGGACGCTGGATACTTCTTGGTGAAGTTTGAGCAGTTGGAAGACAGGCTAAGGGTGCTTAATAATGGTCCGTGGATGGCCTTTGATAGCTATCTCACCATTATACCATGGAAGCCAAATTTCTCTGCGGAAGAAGATGCGCCTCGAAAGACGATAGTTTGGGCTAGATTCCCGGGACTGGTAATGGAATATTATGATGAGTTTATACTCACACAAATGGCGAAAGCACTGGGAACTCCAGTCCGTGTTGATGACATGTCTAAAGGAGTTCATAGAGGCAAATATGCGAGGGTATGTGTTGAAATTGATCTAAATCTTCCGGTGGTATCGAGTGTGCTCATCGGAGATAAATGGCGAAAGGTGGCGTATGAAGGGTTACATCTATTGTGCACTAGATGCAAATGTTATGGCCACTCAGATGCTAAATGTACGGAGATGCATCGCCATGGAGATGCGGGCTTCCCTCCCACTGTGGCACCGGCGGCGGTTCACACCCCAGTTGAACCGGAAGCGGGTTCATCCCACACTGGACCGGAGCATGCAGATGAAGAGGAATTACCTTCTTGTGAGGAGGCGGTTATTGAGGGATTAGATTGTGTTGCCAAAAGTGGAGAACATGTTGCAGCAAATAGGGATATTCCTTCCAAAGTTAGTTACCTAAGTGAAAATCTTATCCCGGAGCAGCCGGATGGAAATGAGTGGGTGAAAGTTCAGAGGAGAAAGCCTACTGGGCCAAAGGAGAAAGTTGCACTTACAGCAACCCATTTGAAAGGGAAGGAGAAAGTAGTCAATGTGGGCCGGAAGCCCACCATATCATCCCCTGCAGACTCTGGGCCTAGGACCACTTTGCAAAGGACTCCCAAGTCTGGTCAGCCCAATGTGGCTAAGGGGAATAAGTACGCTCCTCTACAGAGCTCCTTTCAATCCAACGGAGTATTCACAGGGAAAAGAGCTCGCTTATCGTTGAATGGAGAAACAGGAGGAAACTCGGAGGAACCAGCTGGACCTTCTACGGTGCCACAAGAGGAGCCGCCCGATGGAACCACTGCTATGCAGTGTTGAGGTTACTTATTACTTCCCTAATTTTATTTATTTATGTCGATGGAATGTAAGGAATTTAGGGATTTCAAAATTCTCTCTTGGAATGTTGGAGGGATTGTTGGAAGACTCTCAAAGTCTTGCTTGGCTGATGTGCTCAGGCGTCATACGCCGGATATGGTGATTATTTTGGAACCACAATCTCAATTCGCTCAGTCTATGGTGTGGATTTCTCAAAAGGGGTATACCTGTGTGTGTATTCAAGAAGCTATTGGGAAAGCAGGGGGTATTTGGGTGCTTGCGAAGGTTGGGATGCGAGCTCGGGTGGATATCTTGGATGAGAGGGATCGGATGATCACTATGAAGTTAACTGACGGAAACAGCGCTTGGTTCCTCTCAGCGTTATATGCGGCTCCGAGGGCTGGGGAGAGAAGGGCGAATTGGGATGCTATTTTACACGTTGGAGGGATTGTGGATGGTCCATGGGCTGTGTTGGGGGACTGGAACCAGATCTTATCTGAAGATGAAGTTCAAGGTGGTTTGTTTAATATCCAGAGGGCGGAAGAGCTTAGGGATGTTATTCACAGTTGTGAATTGGCTGCTATTAATACAAAGGGAGGATTATTCACTTGGTCACGTCCATCTGGCTCATCGTATATACAGAAGCGATTGGATCGCGGCGTGGCCAATCAAGAATGGATTGCTGCATTTCCAAGTGGATTTATTCAGGTCCTGCCTCGGGTTAGTTCTGATCATAATCCTCTTCTTCTTCATGGGGGGAAGCCTCCCCCTAAGGAAAACAAGACGTTTCGATGGGAGGCGGCTTGGGCAGTGAATTCAGATTACGCTGCAGTAGTTAAGGAGTCTTGGAGACAGCCGTCTGTTGCATTTAGTGGGAGACTGGATAATGTGCGAAATGCTTCTACGGATTTTAATAAAAATAAGGGAGACAACTATAAATGGCGCAAAGTTAAACTATTAAAACGGCTTGAGGGGATTGCTCGATCTCTAGAGAGAGTTGATTCCATTCGGCTGCGATTATTGGAAGCTGAGCTTCGTTTGGAGTTTGAAACCATTCTGGCCCAAGAGGAACTTTTTTGGTTCCAAAGAGCGAGAGAAAAATGGGTTCGGTGTGGGGACCGTAATACGGCTTATTTCCATGCGAAGGTTCGGAATAAGCGACATCGTGCAAGGATTCATGGTTTATTCTTGCCGGATGGGAGCTGGTGTGATGACGAATCAGAGCTAAGAATTCATGCGAGAAATTATTTCTGCGAACTCTTTACTCGGCGGACTGATTCCATGGACCATCATCCGCTGCATATGCCTCCATTGCAGCAGATTTCCGAGGCGGCTGGAACTGATTTGGAACGGGGATTAACGGAGGAAGAGGTGTCCGAGGCGGTGAATTCTATGAATGGTTTGTCAGCGCCGGGGCCGGATGGGTTCCCGGCACTTTTTTACAGACAATTTTGGGAGTCAGTAGGTGGAGATGTGTACCAGTTTGTCAGACAAGCCTTTGAGTTAGGGACTCTCCCTCACCAAGTGATGAACGCTCATCTTTGTCTCATCCCAAAGGTTCCAGATCCTATCAACTTTCAACAATTTAGGCCGCTGACGTTGTGTAATGTTATTTACAATGTCGTGACTAAAGTGCTTGTAAGTCGATTTAGACCTATTCTACAAGCTGCTATCTCGGAAAGTCAAGCGGCTTTTCTCCCGGGAAGGGGGCCTGTAGATAATGCCATTACATTACAGGAAATCATACATCTTATGTCGGGCACTCAGCCTCGGCTTAAGGCAATAGTCATGAAGATAGATATAGCTAAGGCCTATGACAATGTCCGATGGGAATTTTTGGAGCAGTGTTTACAGGAGATGAGAATTCCAGATTCGGTGTTAAGGTTGGTTATGTTTTGTGTTTCGTCCCCTACATACTCTATTTTGTGGAATGGTGTACCTCTTGAGCCTTTTAAGCCTTCCAAGGGACTGCGTCAAGGTGACCCCATATCTCCTTATCTATTTTTGATTGTAATGGAAAAATTATCTGGATTCATTTATAAATTGGTGGAGGATGGTCTGTGGAAGCCTGTCTGTATTGTGAATACGGGAGTGGTTGTTTCTCACCTCATTTTTGCAGATGATTTGATATTATGCTCAGCTATGGATCGCTCCAGCCTGGTCTGTGTCAAACAGGCGCTCAAAGAGTTTGCTTCAGCTTCTGGCCTTCATCTGAGCCCTCAAAAATCAACTATGTTGATTTCTAAAAATGTCCAGGATTCAGATAGACAATGGACTTCGGATAATATGGATATGCCAGTAGTGGACAAGTTTGATAAGTATCTTGGTTTCCCTATGTTGGTGGGACGGCAAAGGTGCTCTGATTATGATTTTTTACTATCTAAAATGGAGGCTAAATTGTCAGGGTGGGCTTCCAAGATACTTAATAAAGCTGGGAGGCTCACATTATGTAAATCGGTGCTTGCTGCGATACCTAATTATGTGATGCAGCTTCATTGGATTCCGGAGGGTGTGTGCAATTTGATTGATCGCAAAATTAGTCGCTTCTTGTGGAAAGATCACAGTGGCAAAGGATTACACCTTGTGCGTTGGGATCTTGTGGCACGCCCGCGGGACAAGGGAGGTTTGGGGTTACGCAAAGCTCGGCTCATGAATGTTTCTCTGTTGGGCAAGCTTCTGTGGTGTTACTTCCACTCTACTAATAAAACTTGGGTCCAGATAATTAGAGGAGGAGGTTCTGGCAGCTATTTCCCAAATCAGACCTCGGTAAGGACTAGTTCGAATTTGTGGAAGCTTTTGTGCAAGCTGGTGCCCTTTCTCAGAGGGGGGTTCAGATTCAGACTTGGAGGGGGGAATGCTTCGTTATGGTTCTCCGAATGGTGGGAGGGCAAACAACTAGGCCCTCGGGTGCCTTGTATTGCTACACAAGACCTCCTGGTTAGGGTGAAGGACGTGATTAATAATGGTGCTTGGGAATGGGGGAATCTTTACACGATAATGCCGGCAGAAATTCTAACTCCTATTACTTCGGCTCGGGTACCTGTTCTGCATGATTCCCAGCCTGACATATGGGTATGGGGGGAGTCTCCGACGGGCCAGTACACGGCAAGCCTATCGCTATCTGGTGAAGACGAATGTTATTAACGGGAATTGGAGGTGGATGTGGCGGCCAGAATTTCCAGAAAAAATTGGCTTCTTCTTGTGGCTTTTGTGCCATAATTCCATTCCAGTTAACGCCACTCGGTATGGCAGACAGGTAGCCAACTCTCCCCTATGCACTTTATGTGGTGTTGATGAAGAGACGTGGTGTCATTGCATGTTTTATTGTAGTTGGGTAAAACAATAGTGGAATTCTCTTCATATTGACATCCCCACAGATTGCCATCTTGTTACGAAGACGGATATAGAGCCTTTCTTAAAGGGAATGCATCAGACGCTGGGTAACATATTCCTTGCGACATTATGGACTGCTTGGAAGGAACGCTGCGCTCGCATGTTTGGAAGTTCTCCTAAAACTATATGGTACCTTCAACGGTCTGTTTATCGATTGGTTGAAGACATCACTACAGCAGCTCACCGATCTGGGAATACTCCAGTTTATCCGAGATTGGTGAATTGGAATTCGAGGGGCTGCCAAGGCCCTATTCTACATGTCGATGGGAGCTCCTTGGGCAACCCGGGAAGGGCTGGATATGGATTTGTTGTCAGAGATGCGTCGGGATCTTGGATGGGTGGAGGTAGTGGTCATTTGGGTGTGGCAACGAACATCTGTGCTGAGATCTTTGCGCTTTATGAAGGGCTGAAGTTTGTCAAGAGTTTGGGTTTGCAACACATCTTTTGCTACACAGATTCTAAAGTGGCTATGACATTGCTGGAAGTCCCTCTGCCTTTTCACCCCCAGGCGGCTATACTTGAGCATATTCGTGAGCTTAAATCTTCCTTTGCAGATTGTTGCATTCATCATGTCCTGCGAGAAGGCAATTCGGTGGCAGATCGTTTGGCTAAACATGGTGCTTCAATAGAAGAGTTCTTCACTACATGGGCCTTCCCCCCGGATTTCATTAGGGGGGAGCTAGCAGCTGATGCGGCCGGTGTTTGGTTCCCCCGTTATTAACGCTGTTGATCTTGTCTCATTGCTGTTGTTTTTCATTTAATTTTTGCTTGTTTTTTTACTGACTTCGGCTTACCGAAAAAAAAAATAAAATGAGTTATTTCTAGTACTTTATTGCCTGCAGTCATGTACACTCTGAGACTACCATTATCCATGATCACCCCTGTAACGCCCCGAAAATTCAAACCTGATTTTCGCAAGCATTACCGCTGTACTAACTATTCTAAACTAGTGGCCAGCTAATTTAAAACAGCTAGTACAACACTGGGTAAACCTAAAGTGATCATCTGATTAATCCAGTTTAATGCAGAAGCTATAAATAAATTAAAAACACATAGGCACATAAAAATGTCACCCAATAATAATCAAATAACGGTCCCAGCGACCCATCCAGGCTACAAGCCTCCCAACAGCATACCAATATCTCAAACAGGGCTACCAGCCCAAAGCTGTAAATCACATAAGGCCACCGGCCGACAGTATGTAAATCCCAGGCTCACAGGCCTCAACCAGCAGTAGTCCAAATACCAACCACAGATAGTCACATAATATCACATTAGCATAATGAGCGCGTCCTATATACTCCTATCTATGTGATCTCTCAATACCCCAAACCCAAATCATGCTCCAGCGCCTCCAGCAGGATCTATAAAACAGACAAAAGCAAAGGGGGTCAGTACAACGTACTGAGCAAGGCTACGTGCCGGGGAGTAAGGGAAAACAAAACCACATCTCAAGATAGTAAATATAGGTAATAAATAAACATATTAATAACGGCAGAATATAAATAAAGCAGTTAAACACCACACCGTCCCATACCGGTGCTTCAACCACGATCATACAATTGACATAAATAAATCATCACACCGTCCCATACCGGTGCTTCAACCACAGACATACAATTTATGCACGTGATGCATGGCCTAACATACACCTATCTACCCTATATGCAAATGCAAATGAATATGCCTAGCCGGCAACCTAAACCCGGGCGGTATGAACCCACGGGTGAGGATATCATCAACTCCAACCCGTTACAGGGTAACATACACCATCCCCGCAGGGACCACAGGCATCACAGCCCAATCACAGGCATAACAGCCAAATCACAGGCATAACAGCCTAATAATCACAGGCATCACAGCCAAATCACAGGCATCACAGCCTAATAATCACCCCGCAGGGCCATCGGGACTCAACAACACCGGTAAAGGCTGCCCGATCAGACATTTCCAATATTTCCATCCATCCATAATGCAATACCATGCATTATAATAACCAGCCCAAAAGGGCCAACATGAATAACAACCAATAATCCACCCCGCAGGGTCATCGGGACTCAACAACACCGGTAAAGGCTGCCCGATCGGACATTTCCAATATGCTCATTCATTCATAATGCAATACCATGCATTATAATAACCAGCCCAAAAGGGCCAACATGAATAACAACCAATAATCCACCCCGCAGGGTCATCGGGACTCAACAACACCGGTAAAGGCTGCCCGATCGGACATTTCCAATATGCCCATTCATTCATAATGCAATACCATGCATTATAATAACCAGCCCAAAAGGGCCAACATGAATAACAACCAATAATCCACCCCGCAGGGTCATCGGGACTCAACAACACCGGTAAAGGCTGCCCGATCAATCATAAACATTATAACAACCCATCGGGTTAATAATCGTCAATTCCACTGCAATAACATGCATATGAAAATATAGTGATATTCAAGCACCTACACACTAGGTTCGCATGCTTCCCAACATATAAGAAATTCAATACATAGCCCTCTAGGCTAAAGCATTAATGATATAATAATTCAACAGTTTCCCCTAAGCAATTCAACAACCCCCACGGGCCAATTGATTAACCCACGGTTTACCAATAACATTTGGGGAAGTCATAACAATAATTGGTGCAAATAAAACATTAATATAGAATAAAAATTGCACAAAAATGGGCCAAACAGGGCCTTCCTGCGCTCACTGCGCGCCCGCTCGCGTAAAACGCGTGACATACGCAGCCCAGTACTGTAGCGATACTGTAGCAATTACTGTAGTAATTACTGTAGCAATTACTGTAGCGATTACTGTAGCGATTACTGTAGCAAGTTACTGCGGTAACTACTGTAGTGAGTTACTGCGGTAACTACTGTACAAGTTACTGTGGTAGTTACTGTTCAAATTACCGTGGTAATTACTGTTCAAATTACCGTGGTAATTACTGTTCAAATTACCGTGGTAAATACTGTGGCGAATTACTGCGGTAACTACGCGAGTTACCGCGGTAACTACTGTACAGTTACTGTAGCAGTACTGTAGCAGTTACTGTAGCAGTTACTGTTCATCGTCTTCTCCGATTTTCCAATCAGTTTTTCCGGCGATTTCGCCGGAATCCGACCCCAAATACCCCCCAAACACGTAATTTAAGCAATATAATCCCTTGCCTGATGTCTTCCAACAATAATCGACCTCCGATTCGTCGATTTCAAGCTTCAATCGACCAAATCAACCCAAAATCCTAACATCAAGAATTTCATCAAAACTCAACCAAAATACCACCAATCGGAAGAGAAAATAGGAGAGAAACACTTACCAATTCGTTTGCAACGATTTGCCACCAAGATCCGTCGGATCGGACAAGATTTCTTCACTCCCCTTTTCTTCCCAAGAGACCGATCGGTCTTCTCTTCCTCCTCCCCTTTCTCTCTTTTCTCCCCTTTCTTCAATTTTAACAAATTTCAAAATGACCCCAACACTTACTTAAATTGTTGGATATTAGCAAAAAATGCCCTTCTACTATCACTTAACACAAATAGGACCCCATCCGGACTTGAGTGTAATAAAACCCATCACCAAAATAATTTAAGCATTCCAATTTGAATAAATCGGGTCATTACATTCCTCCCCCCTTACGATCATTTCGTCCCTGAAATGCATAATCAGTCACGTGAACAATCAATGGAAAAATATTACTTCATTATGAAGAAGTAAAAATCAAAGTCTGGCTACTTCAGTTTCATACGCTCCCCAGTTTCTTCAAGTAGCATATTCAGCTCCGTGTCTAGACCACAACACCTTAACCATCAACATGGTTTTATTCATCGGAACCTCATCATTTGTATCAATCACCCGATCTGGAACTCCTCGAACTTAAGACTAGCATCCAATTCAACTTTATCAAGCTGAATGATCTTAGTTGGATAAAAAAAAAAAAAATTCCTGAGTTGGGAAGTATAGAACATATCATGGGCTCGTCCCACTTCAGCTGGCAAAATCACCCTATAAGCCACTTTACCAACTCTCTCCACAATCTCATAGGATCCAATATATATCTCGGAATCAGCTTGGCTTCTTACTAAACAGGCGTACCCCTTTCAGAGGCGATACCCGCAAAAATACGCTATCACCAACCTCAAACTCCACATCTCGACGAGCTAAATCAGCATAGCTCCACTGTCTGTCCTGAACCTCTTTTATTCGATCCCTGATGATCTTCACCAACTCGATTGTCTGCTCAATCATCTCAGGACCCACATTTACCGGATCTGCTAGATCATTCCAGCACAAGTGACTCATGCACTTCCTCCTATACCGTGCCACTAGATTTTCAAAACATGAACTACCGCTGCCGTCTTCAAATCATGCGTCGGGTAGTTCTATTGATCACCTTCTCATTCTGCATCAACACACCACCCAAACCTTTAAGTGAGGTGTTGGTCAAAACTTCGTACTCACCTGACTCATAAGGTAGAGTCAATAAAAATGCCTTTGTCATTACATTCTTCAAATGTTCGAACGCCTGCTTACAATCATCATCCCACTGGAATTTATCATCGTTACAGAACAATCTCATCCGAGGTCTAGCAATGCTAGAAAATCCCTCAATAAACCTACTGTAGTAACCAACAAGATCCAAGAAACTTCGGATCTTCCCCACATTCTTCGGGACTTGCCATTTAAATACAGCTTTTACCTTAGCAGGATCAACAGACATACCATTACCGGAAATAATGTGCCCCCGAAAAGACACACTCTCCAACCAAAATTCACATTTGGAGAGTTTAGCATACAGCTTATGCTCTCATAATGTATTCAAAACTGTTCTCAAGTGACCCGCGTGTGCCTCACGCGTCGGCGAATAAACCATAATATCATCTATGAACACAACCACGCACACGGCCAGCAGGGGATGTAATGCCCTATACATGAGATCCATGAAGATCGCTAGTGCGTTAGTCAACCCAAAAGACATGACCGGGAATTCAAATGTCCTCAAAAAGTCCTGAACGCTATCTTAGGCCTATCAGCCTCCGCCACCCTTATCTGGTGGTAGCCCAATCTCAAATCAATCTTACTGAATACACTGGCCCCTCTCAACTAATCAAACAGATTCTCAATCCAAGGTAAAGGATACTTGTTTTTTTTCCCGTGATTCGGTTCAAACCTCTGGAATCGATGAGCATCCTCATCGATCCCTCTTCTTATTAATAAACAAAACAGGAGTTCCCCAATGCGAGCTATTCGGCTAGATATACCCCTTATTAGTAAGCTCAATCACTGATCCCTCAACTCCTTCAATTCAGAAGAAGCCATACGATAAGAAGCCCAAGAAATAGGAGCTGCATCAGACATCAGCTCAATAGTAAAATCAATCTCCCGAACAGGTGGGAGACCAGGAATTTCACCGGGATAGACATCCCCGAACTCAGATACAACAGGGACATTCGAAGAAGCAGAAAATTCTGCTCGAAGATTCCTCATTTGCCACAAGGAAAGAGAACAACCCCTGCGCATCAGGTCACACAACAAAGCAACAGAAACCACACCAATAACAGGTGGAATCAACGGATGTCGATAAGAAACACAGTTACCCAAAGAATCCAAAAAGGATATTCGTTGAACACCACAATCAATCACAGCACGATGGCAAACAGCCAATCCATGCCCAATAGTACGTCAAAACCAGCCGGGCTAAAGACCACCAGGTCAGCCCTGAATTCACGACTCTCGATGCTCAACACAGCATCTTGCATCAAATGATCACTTCGAATATTATCACCCGAAGGTAAAGAAACAAGCATCTGGTAGGGCGCCAACGGTCCTACTCCATGCTCTCGCACAAATCGCAAAGCCACTAAAGAACACGAGGCTTCTGAATTGCACAGTACTAAGGCAGAAGGATTCGCAGCAGTAGTAGCATTTACTCCATGCTTACGAATGAAATTTAGAGTCTCAAATGAACATAAGACTCCAGAATCAAACACAATAACAGCAACACAAAATGCGACATAAATAATTCCCATATCAGGGAAACGGGTTTATCTCTCAACCAGAGAGTCAAGAAGAAACACATATGATACATGAATGACACACATGCCAAAACGTTGTCCAATCAACGTAACTTTTCCATCACATAAAGACAACATACTAGGAAGTCCCCTAGTTCGGACTCGCCCTAGTGATATCGGCCCCCTTCACGTTACCGATCTTTCCATGCAGAACAGTCACCTTGCCTCGTCTTACTCGACAAGCATTCAACGCCAGTGTCAATTCAATGCCACTTCACATTATTATTCTTTCTAACCAAATCCGACTATACCCTCACTGGCATAGCCTCGAAATGGTTTCCACCATCCTTCGGATGCAGGCGGACTGCAAATATCTATATCACCCCAGTGGGTTATCGCAGTAGGGAGATTTTCTCAGTACCCTATTTCACTCTCGAGGGTACGTCAAACCCATCTGAACACCATTCAGCACATTGATCCAGCTTGGATCGCTATTCGAATAGCCCAGGCTTCCATGAGGCCTTTCCAAACTACTCATCCAACTTAGATTACAACATCAACAAACAGTGTTAGCAGAAATCACCAATCATATACAAAGCAGTATATATAAACGACAAAATTAAATAACCGATCAAAAGTCATTCGTAATCCTCAATGACTGTGAGATAACAAGGATCCTGACTGGAGTACCATGGTTTCCTCACAGTTCCCCAACTGTGAATTAACCTGGTGTCCGTAGAAATAATCAGATATAGTAAAAATGCAATTCTATGCTATATGTACCCCACACACAGCTCACCACCTATGTCTACACAAGTTTTAATAAGATAAAAGAGCACACAGGCTCTGATACCACTCTGTAACGCCCCGAAAATTCAAACCTGATTTTCGCAAGCATTACCGCTGTACTAACTATTCTAAACTAGTGGCCAGCTAATTTAAAACAGCTAGTACAACACTGGGTAAACCTAAAGTGATCATCTGATTAATCCAGTTTAATGCAGAAGCTATAAATAAATTAAAAACACATAGGCACATAAAAATGTCACCCAATAATAATCAAATAACGGTCCCAGCGACCCATCCAGGCTACAAGCCTCCCAACAGCATACCAATATCTCAAACAGGGCTACCAGCCCAAAGCTGTAAATCACATAAGGCCACCGGCCGACAGTATGTAAATCCCAGGCTCACAGGCCTCAACCAGCAGTAGTCCAAATACCAACCACAGATAGTCACATAATATCACATTAGCATAATGAGCGCGTCCTATATACTCCTATCTATGTGATCTCTCAATACCCCAAACCCAAATCATGCTCCAGCGCCTCCAGCAGGATCTATAAAACAGACAAAAGCAAAGGGGGTCAGTACAACGTACTGAGCAAGGCTACGTGCCGGGGAGTAAGGGAAAACAAAACCACATCTCAAGATAGTAAATATAGGTAATAAATAAACATATTAATAACGGCAGAATATAAATAAAGCAGTTAAACACCACACCGTCCCATACCGGTGCTTCAACCACGATCATACAATTGACATAAATAAATCATCACACCGTCCCATACCGGTGCTTCAACCACAGACATACAATTTATGCACGTGATGCATGGCCTAACATACACCTATCTACCCTATATGCAAATGCAAATGAATATGCCTAGCCGGCAACCTAAACCCGGGCGGTATGAACCCACGGGTGAGGATATCATCAACTCCAACCCGTTACAGGGTAACATACACCATCCCCGCAGGGACCACAGGCATCACAGCCCAATCACAGGCATAACAGCCAAATCACAGGCATAACAGCCTAATAATCACAGGCATCACAGCCAAATCACAGGCATCACAGCCTAATAATCACCCCGCAGGGCCATCGGGACTCAACAACACCGGTAAAGGCTGCCCGATCAGACATTTCCAATATTTCCATCCATCCATAATGCAATACCATGCATTATAATAACCAGCCCAAAAGGGCCAACATGAATAACAACCAATAATCCACCCCGCAGGGTCATCGGGACTCAACAACACCGGTAAAGGCTGCCCGATCGGACATTTCCAATATGCTCATTCATTCATAATGCAATACCATGCATTATAATAACCAGCCCAAAAGGGCCAACATGAATAACAACCAATAATCCACCCCGCAGGGTCATCGGGACTCAACAACACCGGTAAAGGCTGCCCGATCGGACATTTCCAATATGCCCATTCATTCATAATGCAATACCATGCATTATAATAACCAGCCCAAAAGGGCCAACATGAATAACAACCAATAATCCACCCCGCAGGGTCATCGGGACTCAACAACACCGGTAAAGGCTGCCCGATCAATCATAAACATTATAACAACCCATCGGGTTAATAATCGTCAATTCCACTGCAATAACATGCATATGAAAATATAGTGATATTCAAGCACCTACACACTAGGTTCGCATGCTTCCCAACATATAAGAAATTCAATACATAGCCCTCTAGGCTAAAGCATTAATGATATAATAATTCAACAGTTTCCCCTAAGCAATTCAACAACCCCCACGGGCCAATTGATTAACCCACGGTTTACCAATAACATTTGGGGAAGTCATAACAATAATTGGTGCAAATAAAACATTAATATAGAATAAAAATTGCACAAAAATGGGCCAAACAGGGCCTTCCTGCGCTCACTGCGCGCCCGCTCGCGTAAAACGCGTGACATACGCAGCCCAGTACTGTAGCGATACTGTAGCAATTACTGTAGCAATTACTGTAGCGATTACTGTAGCGATTACTGTAGCAAGTTACTGCGGTAACTACTGTAGTGAGTTACTGCGGTAACTACTGTACAAGTTACTGTGGTAGTTACTGTTCAAATTACCGTGGTAATTACTGTTCAAATTACCGTGGTAATTACTGTTCAAATTACCGTGGTAAATACTGTGGCGAATTACTGCGGTAACTACGCGAGTTACCGCGGTAACTACTGTACAGTACTGTAGCAGTACTGTAGCAGTTACTGTAGCAGTTACTGTTCATCGTCTTCTCCGATTTTCCAATCAGTTTTTCCGGCGATTTCGCCGGAATCCGACCCCAAATACCCCCCAAACACGTAATTTAAGCAATATAATCCCTTGCCTGATGTCTTCCAACAATAATCGACCTCCGATTCGTCGATTTCAAGCTTCAATCGACCAAATCAACCCAAAATCCTAACATCAAGAATTTCATCAAAACTCAACCAAAATACCACCAATCGGAAGAGAAAATAGGAGAGAAACACTTACCAATTCGTTTGCAACGATTTGCCACCAAGATCCGTCGGATCGGACAAGATTTCTTCACTCCCCTTTTCTTCCCAAGAGACCGATCGGTCTTCTCTTCCTCCTCCCCTTTCTCTCTTTTCTCCCCTTTCTTCAATTTTAACAAATTTCAAAATGACCCCAACACTTACTTAAATTGTTGGATATTAGCAAAAAATGCCCTTCTACTATCACTTAACACAAATAGGACCCCATCCGGACTTGAGTGTAATAAAACCCATCACCAAAATAATTTAAGCATTCCAATTTGAATAAATCGGGTCATTACAACCCCAACCACCCAACCATCAACCATCTCATTATTTCATTAATTTCTCTCTCCTCCAACTCATCAATATTCATCCCAACCCAACAACTCAAATTTTACATACTTTATCAATAACCACCCAACCATCCAACCACAATATTATATATAATTATTTTCATTTTTACAATTTTACATTATGTTGAAATATAAAAAAAATTAATGTATTATAAATATAAAATATTTTATATTATTTATAAAGAATTAAAAATCTAAAATTTTAGTTTATTCTTTATTTATTTTTATTTATATAAATTTTAAAATGGATTAAATATATCAAAATTGAGATATTATGTATTTAAAAAAATATAGGAAGAGTGGTCTTTATTTGTAGAGAATAAAAAATTTAAATTTTGATATTTTTTTTATTTATTTTTATTTTAAAATATAAAAAATATAATGATTTTAAATTTAGTATTTTAAAATTTTAGTTAACCAATGGGATTGAGACAAATGGCTCAATCCCATTGGCCATGTGATGGAGACCAAAGGGTCTCATTTTATTTGTGGTCAACAAGGGAGAGAGACCTATCCCTTTTTTTCTTTTTTCTTTTTTTAATTGCAATAATTAGGTGGAGGTTAGGGTCTCCTTGCAAAAGTTCATGGATGGAGATAGTCTGGGAGACTCCCCAATAGGTCACCCATACTTAAACTACTTCAAGAAAAACACAATTAACTTTGAAATTCTTATAGAATGCTTACTAAAGG
>JAOANR010000009.1:88160-131355 GCA_030278955.1 Hygrophila difformis
TTATTCTAGGCAAAAAATTAGTCTTGAAATTATCAAATCATTAATTTTAACTAATTATTACTCACATAATCAGTTAACAGATAAAAACTAATTCCCAAACAGGCCCAAACTTTGTAGACCTCTCCATGCCACAACAATAATTTGAGATATTGATTCTGTAATGTTGCCTGCATATAAGCCTGTCGGATCGCAAAATTGTAAACTTAACCCACCATTTCAATTTTTTTCAATTTTTTTTTTTTAAAAAAAAAAAACTAAACTTATGTGTAAATGAAAATACCTTCTCTGAAATAGTATTATCTTAATTTCCCATCAATTTGAAGCAATTCATAACCACGCTCGTCTAAAGTTCCAACTTTTCTACAATGAACACTGATACGTACGTCTTCAAAATGCCTAAAGCCAATTTAAAGTGGGTGGAGATTAAAGTCATACTAATGCTTATATTTTCCAGATATGAGCCACATTTATATTCCAACCTATTCCCCAACATGGTCCCCGTCGCCCCTTCTTCAAAGCATTACTTACCCCTCTGATGTAGAGGCCTTCGAAACATTACAATCCCGTTATACCAACAAGATTGAACTCAAATCCGCCCCCCTTCACAAGCAATATTGACTGGGATCTCAGAAGTAGTAGAGAACGATTGAGATGCGGACATGACAACTGTTGAGACATGTTTCGGATCGACTGAGTCCTTGTGCACTGAAAGGCGACATATGGGGCATGACATATGTTGCCCGAGCCATTCATCGATGCAGGGCAGATGAAAGCTATGGCCACATTTTGGCATGATCCTCAGCGTTTGTTTCTCTTCATATTCGCCCAAACATATGGCACACCTGAGAATTTCAAAATGAACGAACAGGTGTCAGAATAGTGCTCAAAGTTGCATCCCACCAAGGCGAGTTTATGAATTTTGATTCAATGTAATGTCAAACATTGTCAAGAGTAAGCTAGCAACAATGCTCAACCTAAATTATATACTAAGGATGAGGATTAAAAAATAATAATAATAATAATAATAAAACAAATTAGTGTAGAATCTCCCCAATGAAATAACAGCATGTTATTTGTTTTTCTCTAATTGGCATTTTTCACCGTATTTACTCATCCATTTCCATGTGAAACTGTTGAGAAGTACAAAATTATTAAGCCAGTCAAGCTCCCGGTCAAGTTAGATTCAGGATTATAATGCAAACGGATATAGGATGATACATCTGTCAATAACTCAGAAATTATAGGACATGATATAAGCATATGATTGAAGAATTAATCAACTCATTTAGCTAATCTAATGCATATGTAATTTTATAATTAGATTTGATAAACTATTTTGCTATATTTAATTTCATATCCACTTTCATAAATCAAAGCTGTAGCAGTGTAGAACCCGTAAAGAAATGAATTCGCCCCACGTTCTGAAAATGAATTCTCTAATAATGCACAAATTTCCTCTTTTCCTCTTTTTTTCTTTGCTTTTTCAAAAGAATGGATTGGCACGAAACCATTAGAAAATGAAAAGGTGCGGGTACTAACAAGATACCAACTTTTTTCTGTGTAAAGTTGATTTGAGTGATAAGCAATAAAATATAAATAGGTAGCATTAAGAAAATCCCAATGAATAGAAAAATTCACCCTCGGTGAACAAACCCTATTTGATAACTTAGTCCCTAATAATGCATTAAATTAACAAGAACACTTATCATATGCAACAAAGCAGCATCTATTTCATTCTTCCCCCACTGTTATGCCTCTAACAACCTACATAATTTAATGCAAGTAGGCAGCAATGCATGATCTGGAAACATAACAAGAAAGAAATGCACTCACAGTGGATCTTCTATCGAAACAAATGCTTCATGATTAAACTTCAAGGTGGGAATTGCATCAACATTAATCTTGTGCACGGGCTGACAAAAAAAAAGCCATCCAGAAACAAAAATAGGATTAAATAACCGTCCTGACTCCTGAGCACCTGTAATAGTAATCAGTAAGAAATACTACTGCCATTGATTTTCTACTCCATGGAAGTGTGGGCAGTTTTGGATTCAATTACAGTACTGCCGTGCAATTTAGAATGTCAAATACTAGGTTTACTATACATCCGGAGCCGGAAAGAGTGACATACAGAACAGGTATAGAGAGTTTTAGGATGCTGCACAGCAGAGACAACTATCACGTCCAGCTCATCTTATGCAAGGAAATAATGACCAAAAAATCTTAACAACAGACATGCAGTCCTCTAATTGATTTAGGGCGTCTCAAAATTTGTGACGACGTGAATAATTACTGTAATGTTTGATAATGATCCAGCAGCCCATGAAAGAGAAATCAAAATTAGCAACCACATAAGGAATAATTAAATGAGGAAACTCTCATGATGAAAAGTAGCTCAGACATCTTACCAGCTGAGGATCAATCTGCAGCACATGCTCAGCCTCTATATGGCGTAGCTTGTAGCAGATCAATCTAGTGCAAATAAAACCAATGAAAGCAGCCCCCACCACGAACCCAATCATTATAGTTACAGCATTCATCCCTAACATAGTAACATAAAAACAACCCTAAAAAGGAAACTCCTTGATCAATAGGAAATGGCTGCTTTGAAGGTCACTATTCGAAAGATAAGTATTGAGTTAGGAATTCAGTGCAAGAAAACAGCTGTCAACAAAGATTTCATGAGAATAGAAGAAGAAAAATAGCAGGGGGGTCAATAATAGAAGCCCATCTAAGTAAGTGAATTCCAAGAAATGGAGGAAGAGGAAAGATAGTCAAGGTATGTTGGTTAAATGGCATTGGATTGTTATACAACCTTTCAAGTTTCAACCAAACATCTATCTTGAATAAGAGATGTATATATACGTATATATACACACACACAAAGAAACACCCAATAGTCACCAATACAACATGCCGCGTCGCCATCACAATTATAAAACCAAACATATAAATAAAAAATTAGCCTAATTCATAACATCTACTTAGATCATAACAGTTCTGTTCTTAAATCTTAACACACACACAGAAGTGGAAAACAAATGTCGGATAGGAGCTTTTGTGGGATCCCATGATCAAATAATAATGCACATTGCCACAAACAAGAAGAAAGCAGCCAATTGAGTGGATGGCCGACAACACTATTTTCAGCAACAGATAATGAAACCAATAAAATATACAAGATACGCAATAGAATGCTTTCAGATTCACAACTTTTTTAAAAAGAACCCAACATACCATTATCAAAGCAGGACCACATCAACCTCCCCGTATGTTAACCCATCATAATATCGTTTCCAACCATTTTAAAATTAAAATTGAACAATTGACTACACATTTTTAACCACCCACAATCGGGCCAATCCGGACTGGACTAAAATCACTAAAATATAAAGATACACAAGATGACTTCAGCCTCCATTTGAGGACTTCAGAGAGTAAAAACCCAAGACGCAATCAACACGAGACGTAAAATCAGTGAATTTGAAGCCACAAAAGATGATTTCAGCAACAACTGAAAATTTTTCGATTTAAAAATTCAAGATACGGCGAGTCGGCGACGAACATTAAAATTTAAAAATAAATAAATAAATAAATAAATAAATAAATCCAAATATACGCAGCAGCAATTGAAAGGGATTCACAATTTATAATAATCCTAGATACGGCGGAAGCTCCACTAGAAACGCATGAAATAGACAATGTAGACAATATATCAGATATGAGGATTTGTAGCATGTTCCAACTTCCTCAGCAATGGCACAATTAGGAATTGGCGAACCAAATATACTGCTCCAACAATGGAATCTGAATTCCTTTCGACTGCTGCAAGGAATGGCCCACCTGTTGCGGGAGTTTTTACCTTTTTTTTTTTTTTTTTTTCTCAACTTGTATTTATATGGTGATGGTCTAATATAAGTAAGTGGAGTAAAATGTACTCGTAGTATTTTCAATTCTTAAAAATAATTCAATTTTATAATCAATAATTCTTTACAGGGCCAGGATAGGCCGGCCACTCGGCATTATTAACCCATTGAAAAATGAAATGCAAGGTAGGGCTATGGAACTTACTATAGCGTTTAGTCCCCTTCTAAAAAAAAATGAAAAAAATGCAATGCAATGTAATGAGGAGTACATGGAATGGAATGAAACAAAGTTGACAATTCTATCAAAAAAAGTAGGTATTACTGTCATACCTATTCTATATGAAGTGAGTGAACTTTCAAAGAGGGAACACAAATTTCACCAAATAAAAAAGAGCGAACACAACATTATTTATCACCTCTGTTGCATACAGGAGGCAACATAAAAAATCCAGTAAAAATGATGGATGAAAGCTGAAACAGAGTTTCAGAAATTAAATTAGCAATGAAAATAAGTTGAGTTCTCAAATTGTATGCAAGGTAAAAGCATTTTCCACATTATTTCATACTGAAGTGTGCAATCAATCCACAATTGACAATACCAGCAATATAGAATGTGCAGACTTGCAAGTTCTGGAGCCACATGCTATTAAGAGGCAACATTTCAGCAGTGAACACGGGGTTCTGCAAACGACGCCCTACAATAAGGGCATATACATCTACCATTACCAATGGAGGCTCCAAAAGCAGAGCAGCAACGAGATAGCTGAAAGAAATTGTAGGTTAATAGTAATAAACTAATGTTCATATTCTATAGTGACGGAAAACTCTAGAAAAAAATACAATTAGACACCACGTAGAAGTGCATCCAGACTGAAAGAAAAAATAAAATAAAATACAAGTAGATCCAGGCAACATTTCTCAGGCCACAACCACATTTCTCCGGTACAAAAACTAATCAACATACAAATAAAAAAAAATCCAGTAGGGTTTATAAAGGTATGTTACAACACCACATACAAAAATGGTGCATTTTATCTTGCTCAAACCTCACATGCCTTGATATTGTGCTTGATAATTGAGAGAAAAGAAATTGTGGAACTACAAAATACACGGAAAAAGTGTATGGAAAACATGAGAACAGTTATTCCAATGAGAATAAGGATTTGACAAAGAAGGCTTGACAAACAATTCATAGATTGAAATTCCAAATTCATTTGTATCTAAACTTTGAGTTTTGGAGACATCCAAAATCACCAATCAGTGCCTTAATGTCTGTCTCAAATATCTGTTCTGCTAGGTAATGAAGTATCCTTATCCATGAAGATATCTGTCCAGATATTTTAAAAGCCAACCCCTTCCATCAAAGAACATGAATCTCATATTATAAGCATAATACACTTGAGTTTAGAATCTAGCGAAAGCCATAGTATGACAAATACTTAAGAAAATGTATTAGGCAACCTGTAGAAAATTTTCCCCCCTTTCTGAACTAACATAAATTGCCTGACATAATACTGAAGGTGAAATGAGAGATAGGAATTGGGAATTGAAGGTGAAATCGATCAAACATCATCATTATTTGAATCCTGCAGCGAAGAAATGAGGAGATAGTAAATATCACTTGAAAAGTTGAGAAACCACAACTAGCCAAATAATAAATAAATGGGCAGTATGAATGGAATTCAGGCTTAGAACCTTGTTGAATCCGTGAGCCCAATTAATAAATCACCCATCTTTAATATTATTTCAAATTTTGGGTTTTCTTAAGGCATCCAACAAATTCAGCTATCTATCATGGTTGATGCATCAGAATTTAAAACAATATAACCCAAGAAGCCCTTCATCCTTCTCAAATGCATTGTCGCTGAGTTTTAAGATACACGCATATGTAAAAAGAGGGATTGAAAAGATCAACCACAAAAAAAACGAGCAGTTGTTAGTGATGGATATAAAAAAAATATGAAAAAAAAAGATGGGAGTACAAATATATATCAATTGAATAAAAGGATTACCTTATGATTCTGGGAATTTAACGGAGCAAAAATTTCACTGGATGAAGAGTTTCAAATTACCTGAGTCAGCACTACAGCTATAGTGACCTGGTTCATGACATTATAACTTCAAGAAACCGAGAAAGAAAGCCATCATAAGAAAAAAATAAATAAATAATCTGGGGTCATTACATTAATAATTTCAAGAAAGGAAACAATTAGAAGAAACCAGCCTGGTGTACATGTCTGTAATGATGCTTGTGAGGAGGCGCCAACATACTTATTTGCAAGAAAATATGCCTCGGGAGTCAAGAGAAAATTCTTCTTCCCCCAAAAATGTATGGTGTGGGTAGCACCAATCTCTCAGGCAAATCAGGTATATGTTGTTCCCTATATCCAATATGAAACCAGCCTTACAAATTTTTCAGAGATGAGGATATGCAGCCATTGGCATTTGGCAACTGAGTGAGACTTCCTTTCCTGCCAAAATGTATTGCCAAATATGCCTGAAAAATCCTCTTCATTGCAGGTGCATCTCTCTCAAAGCGGGGAATTAATTGAGCTATAAATTTGGGGACCCTGTGTCTAAAAGTTACAGTGGATGTTTGAAGCATGGGTAAAATCTTGCTCTCACCCATTATATACATTGAAACCTGCGCACCAGTTTGCTTCAAAGACTAGCAATTCCTAACCAAAGAACATAGCCATCAAAAACATCAAATTGTGAGGGAGGTTAATTTGGTGCCAAGGTATAATAAGCAAAGACTATTTATAATCCAAGACATCGCGGTCAATTAGTAAAAAATTTTCTAAGAACTGCATAAGACTGACTATATTGAACATCCACGAACAATGCAGCCCAATCCTAACATAAGACTATATTAAAACATCCACGAAATTCAATAGAAACAGTAACTACAAATCTTACAATTAGCTGAAACCTCAATACCTTGAAACCAAAACCTCCATATCTTGAAACTAATAAAGCTGGATTTTTCTTAAATATTTTTCCACCTGATGAATCAACCATCATCAACCATGAAGCATATCAACAATGGTAAGTACTATCAGGTTCAAAAAACAGAACAATCAATCCAGAGCTTACTTGAGAGATGAAATCATTTTTGTTGGGACGCATTCCCATGAAATGTCCCCACCATCCACAATCTTCAAAAGTAAAAATGAGTTATATCCAGTCATATTACTCCCTTTAGCATGAGTTTGTGCAATATACGGTGATGGTCTAATATAAGTGGATTAAAATGTACTCTAGTTTTTTCAATTTTTATGAAAATAATAATTTCTTAAAATAAAATTCATTTTCCATAATCAATAATTTTTCAAAACAAAATAAATATTTTAAGATAAAAAACTCAAGTACTAAAATTTAAAATATACTTCTAAAAATTAATTTATTATTTTTTTTGCTACAAGAAAAATAAATTCAATTTAAGTGAATTGAAATTTAAAATAAAAAATATAAAACTTTCCTTTAAATTGTAACTAGGGGGTTTACAACAAAGCCTTTTTAAAGTGGATTAAAATGTACTCTAGTTTTTTCAATTTTTATGAAAATAATAATTTCTTAAAATAAAATTCATTTTCCATAATCAATAATTTTTCAAAACAAAATAAATATTTTAAGATAAAAAACTCAAGTACTAAAATTTAAAATATACTTCTAAAAATTAATTTATTATTTTTTTTGCTACAAGAAAAATAAATTCAATTTAAGTGAATTGAAATTTAAAATAAAAAATATAAAACTTTCCTTTAAATTGTAACTAGGGGGTTTACAAAAGCCTTTTTAAAGGACCTTGCTCGGCCAGCCACTCACCTTGGGCATGATTAACCCATTGAAAGATGCAATGTAATGAAATACTACTGGAATGGAATGAAATAAAGTTGACAACTCTTTCAAAATATGAAAGTGAATGAAGTGAATGAACTTCCAAAGAGCAAACACAACTTTATTACCTTATTACCTCTGTTGCATACAGGAAGCAACCTCAACAATTCAATATAAATGATTGATAAGAGCTGAAATAGAGTTTCAGAAATAAAATTAGCAATTAAAATAAGTTGTCAAGTTCTCAAATTGTATACAAGGTAAAAGTATTTTCCACATTATTTCATACTGAAGTGTGCAATCCAGCATTGACAATAGAGACCAATAGAATGAGCAGACTTGCAAGTTCTGGAGCGACATTTCAGCAGTCATGAGATACTACACGAAGATTTGCAAACGACGCACCACAATAAGGGTATATGGATATACCATTACCAATGCAGGCTCCAAAAGCTCTGCAAAACCACAGCATCAATGAGATAGCTGAAAGAAAATGTAGGTTAATAAACTAATGTTCACAAACTCATGGACATAATTAGGTCTATAGTCTATTGCACGGATGAAGAGACACAAATTAAACAGAAAAGATCAATAAGTTCATGGCACTTTATTCAAACCCATGCCAAAGAAAAGGTTCAATTATCTAACCAATTCCCCCAAAAGAATTCATAATTAAATTGAAAGAAATGATCGATAGAAAAGGGGAGCCAATGGCCATTTTTATTCAAGTATTTTTTGTAAATGAAACAAACCCTTACAACCCTTAATCATAGTCCACAGTCGAACACGCTGTGGGGACAAGTTAAACTTTCACTTCCAAAATTCAAATAGACACCGCGTAGAAGTGCATCCAGACTGAAATAAAAAATAACATAAGATACAATTAAATCCAAGCAACATTTCTCAGGCCACAACCACATTTAGCAAAAAATAGGTAATTCTCCGGTACAATAACTAATCAACATCCAGTAAGGTTTATAAAGGTATGTTACACCACATACAAAAAGGGTGTATTCTATCTTGCTCAAACCACACATGCCTTGAGCTTGTGCTTGATAATTGAAGAGAAAAGCAAATGTGGAACTACAAAATACACGGAAAAAGTGTAAGGAAAACATGAGAACAGTTTTCGGAAGAGAACAAGAATTTGACAAAGAAGAGGTTTGACAACCAAATTCATTTGTATCCAAGCTTTGAGTTTTGGAGACATCCAAGATCACCAACCAGTGCCTTAATGTTTTGAAGAGGTTTCCTTATCCATGAATATATCTGTCCAGATATTTTAAAAGGCAACCCCTTTCATCAAAGAACATGGATCTCATATTATAAGCTTAATACACTTGAGTTTAGGATCTAGTGAAAGCCATCGTATGACAAATACTTGAGAAAATTTATCAGGCAATCTGTAGAAAAACTTTCCCCCTTTCTGAACCAACATAAATTCCTTGACATAAAACTGAAGGTGAAATGAGAAATGGTAATTCGGAATTGGGAATTGAGGGTGAAATCCATCAAACATCATCTTAGAGAAATCTGCTTCCGGAAAATGAGTTTTCAATTATTTAACCCAATAAAGAGAACCGGGTCATATTCATCATTATTTGAAACCTGCAGCAAAGAAATGAGGAGATAGTAAATATCACTTGAAAAGTTAAGACAAACCACAACAAGCCAAAGAATAAATAAATGGGCAATATGAATGGAATTCAGGCTTAGAACCTTGTTGAATATGTGAGCCCAATTAATAAATCACCCGTCTTCTTTATTATTTCAATTTTTGGCTTTTCTCAAGGCATACCCAATAAATTCAGTTATCCATCATATATCAGTAAAGTCAGAAGAACAAGGAAGATGGTTGGTGCATCAAAATTTAAAACAATATAGCCCAAGAAGCTCTTCATCATTCTGAAATGCATTGTGATTGAGTTTTGAGATACACGTATATGTAAAAAGAGGGATTGAAAAGATCAACCACAAAAAAGACGATCAGTTGTTATTGATGGATAGTATCAAATTGAAAAAAGGGGTTACCTTTATGATTCTAAGAGTACAAATATATGTAAATTGAAGAAAATGATTACCCTTATGATTCTGAGAGTTTAACGGGACAAAAAATTCACAGGATGAAGGATTATCAAATTACCTGAGTCAGCACTACCAGCTATAGTGGCCTGGTTCATTACACTGTAACTTCAGGAAACTGAGAAAAAAAGCCATCATAAGAAAAAAAAATAATAATAATAAATAGATAATCCTGGGTCATTACATTAATAATTTCAAGAAATGAAGCCATTAAAAGAAAACAGACTGGTGTTCAAGTCTGTGATGATGGTGGTGAGGCACCAACATACTTATTTGCAAGAAAGTATGCCTCGGGAGTCACAAGAGAGTTCTTCTTCCCCCATAAATGTATAGTGAGGGCAGCGTCAACCTCTCAGCCGAATCAGGTATGTGTTGTTCCCCTTGCTGAGTGAGACATTATTTCATGCCAAAATGTATTGCCAAATATACCTGAAAAATCCTCACATTCATCGCAGGTGCATTTCTCTAAAAGCAGCCATTGGCAGTTGGCAGCTGAGCGAGACTTTCTTTCGTGCCAAAATGAATTGCCAAATATGCCTGAAAAATCCTTACATTCATTGCAGGTGCATCTCTCTCAAAGATGGGAATTAATTGAGGTATAAAATGGGGACCGTGTGTCTGAAAGTTACAGTGGATGTTTGATTGAAGCATGGGTAAAATCTTGCTCTCACTCATTCTTGCCATTGAAACCTGCGCATCAGTTTGCTTCAAAGACTAGCAATTCCTAACCAAAGAACGTAGCCATCAAAAACATCAAATTGTGAGGCAGGTTAATTTGGTGCCAAGGTATCATAAGCAAAGACTAGTTATAATCCAAGCCTTATCGCGGTCAATTAGTAATAAATTTTCTAAGAAGAACTGCATAAGACTTACTATACTGAACATCCACGAACAATGCAGCCAAATCCTAACATAAGACTATATTAAACATCCACGAAATTCAATCGAAACAGTAACTACAAATCTTACAATTAGCTGAAACCTCAATACCTTGAAACCAAAACCTCCATATCTTGAAACTAATAAAGCTGGATTTTTCTTAAATATTTTTCCACCTGATGAATCAACCATCATCAACCATGAAGCATATCAACAATGGTAAGTACTATCAGGTTCAAAAAACAGAACAATCAATCCAGAGCTTACTTGAGAGATGAAATCATTTTTGTTGGGACGCATTCCCATGAAATGTCCTCACCATCCACAATCTTCAAAAGGAAAAATGAGTTATATCCAGTCACATTACTCCCTTTCGGCATGAGTTTGTGCAATATACGGTGATGGTCTAATATAAGTGGATTAAAATGTACTCGTAGTTTTTTCAATTTTTATGAAAATAATCATTTCTTAAAATAAAATTCATTTTTCATAATCAATAATTTTTCAAAACAAAATAAATATTTTAAGATAAAAAACTGAAGTACTAAAATTTAAAATATACTTCTAAAAACTAATTTATTATTTTTTTGCTACAAGAAAAATAAATTCAATTTAAGTGAATTGAAATTTAAAATAAAAAATATAAAACTTTCCTTTAAATTGTATACATATATAACTGGGGGGTTTACAAAAGCCTTTTTAAAGCGCCTTGCTCGGCCAGCCACTTACCTTGGGCATGATTAACCCATTGAAAGATCCAATGCAGTGCAATGTAATTAAATACTACTGGAATGGAATGAAATAAAGTTGACAACTCTTCAAAATATGAAAGTGAATGAAGTGAATGAACTTCCAAAGAGCAAACGCAACTTTATTACCTTATTACCGCTGTTGCATACAGGAGGCAACATCAACAATTCAGTATAAATGATTGATAAGAGCTGAAATAGAGTTTCAGAAATAAAATTAGCAATGAAAATAAGTTGTCAAGTTCTCAAATTGTATACAAGGTAAAAGTATTTTCCACATTATTTCATACTGAAGTGTACAATCCAGCATTGACAATAGACCAAATAGAATGAGCAGACTTGCAGGTTCTGGAGCCACATTTCAGCAGTCATGAGATACTACATGAGGATTTGCAAACGACGCACCACAATAAGGGTATATGGATATACCATTACCAATGCAGGCTCCAAAAGCTCATGGACATAATTAGGTCTATAGTCTATTGCATGGATGAAGAGACACAAATTAAACAGAAAAGATCACTAAGTTCATGGCACTTTATTCAAACCCATGCCAAAGAAAGGGTTCAATTATCCAACACACACACACACACCCTCCCCCCCACCCCCCCCCCCCCCCCCCCCAAAAAAAAAAAAAAAATCATAATTAAATTGAAAGAAATCATCAATAGAAAAGGGGAGCCAATGGCCATTTTCATTCAAGTATTTTTTGTAAATGAAACAAACCCTTACAACCCTTAATCATAGTCCACAGCCGAACACACTGTGGGGACAAGTTAAACTTTCACTTCCAAAAATCAAATAGACACCGCGTAGAAGTGCATCCAGACTGAAAGAAAAAATAGCATAAGATACAATTAAATCCAAGCAACATTTCTCAGGACACAACCACATGTAGCAAAAAATAGGTAATTCTCCGGTACACAAATTAATCAACATCAAGTAAGGTTTATAAAGGTATGTTACACCACATACAAAAAGAGTGTATTCTATCTTGCTCAAACCTCACATGCCTTGAACTTGTGCTTGATAATTGAGAGAAAGCAAATGTGGAACTACAAAATACACGGAAAAAGTGTAAGGAAAACATGAGAACGGTGTTCCAATGAGAACAAGAATTTGACAAAGAAGAGGTTTGACAACCAAATTCATTTGTATCAAGCTTTGAGTTTTGGAGACATCCAAGATCACCAACCAGTGCCTTAATGTTTTGAAGAGGTTTCCTTATCCATGAATACTTGAGTTTAGGATCTAGTGAAAGCCATCGTATGACAAATACTTGAGAAAATTCATTAGGCAATATGTAGAAAAGCTTTCTCCCTTTCTGAACCAACATAAATTTTCTGACGTAAAACTGAAGGTGAAATGAGAAATTGTAATTCGGAATTGGGAATTGAGGGTGAAATCCATCAAACATCATCTTAGAGAAATCTGCTTCCGGAAAATGAGTTTTCAATTATTTAACTTCAATAAAGAAAACCGGGTCATATTCATCATTATTTGAAACCCGCAGCGAAGAAATGAGGAGATAGTAAATATCACTTGAAAAGTTAAGACAACCACAATAAGCCAACGAATAAATAAATGGGCAGTATGAATGGAATTCAGGCTTAGAACCTTGTTGAATATGTGAGCCCAATTTATAAATCACCCGTCTTCATTATTATTTCAAATTTTGGCTTTTCTCAAGGCATCCCCAATAAATTCGGTCATCCATCATATATCAGTAAAATCAGAAGAACAAGGAAGATGGTTGGTGCATCAAAATTTAAAACAGTATAGCCCAAGAAGCTCTTCATCCTTCTCAAATGCATTGTGACTGAGTTTTGAGATACATGTATATGTAAAAAGAGGGATTGAAAAGATCGACCACGAAAAAGACGATCAGTTGTTATTGATGGATAGTATCAAATTGAAGAAAGGGGTTACCCTTATGATTCTAAGAGTACAAATATATGTAAATTGAAGAAAATGATTACCCTTATGATTCTGAGAGTTTAACGGGGCAAAAAATTCACAGGATGAAGGGTATCAAATTACCTGAGTCAGCACTACAGCTATAGTGGCCTGGTTCATGACATTGTAACTTCAGGAAACTGAGAAAGAAAGCCATCATAAGAAAATATAAATAAATAAATAATCCTGGGTCATTACATTAATAATTTCAAGAAATGAAGCCATTAAAAGAAAACAGCCTGGTGTTCAAGTCTGTGATGATGGTGGTGAGGCACCAACATACTTATTTGCAATAAAGTATGCCTCGGGAGTCACGTGAGAATTCTTCTTCCCCCATAAATGTATAGTGAGGGCAGCGCCAACCTCTCAGGCGAATCAGGTATGTGTTGTTCCCCTTGCTGAGTGAGACTTTATTTCATGCCAAAATGTATTGCCAAATATGCCTGAAAAATCCTCACATTCATCACAGGTGCATTTCTCTAAAAGCAGCCATTGGCAGTTGGCAGCTGAGTGAGACTTTCTTTCGTGCCAAATATGCCTGAAAAATCCTTACATTCATCGCAGGTGCATCTCTCTCAAAGCTGGGAATTAATTGAGGTATAAATATGGGGACCTTGTGTCTGAAAGTTACAGTGGATGTTTGAAGCATGGTAAAATCTTGCTCTCACCCATTCTTGCCATTGAAACCTGCGCATCAGTTTGCTTTAAAGACAAGCAATTCCTAACCAAAGAACATAGTCATCAAAAAGATCAAATTGTGAGGGAGGTTAATTCGGTGCCAAGGGGTCATATAAGCAAAGACTAGTCATTTTCCAAGCCTTATCGCGGTCAGTTAGCAATAATTTTTCTAAGAATAACTGCATTGCATACACCACCATCGTGTTCAGTCATAACAATGCAGCCAAATCCCAACTTAATACTATATTGAACATCCATGAAATTCCGTTGAAACAGGGACAAATCTTACAATTTTAGCGGAAACCTCTATACCTTGAAACTAATAGAGCTGAATTTTTCTTAAATATTTTTCCACCTGATGAATCAACCATGCAGCATATCAACAATGGTAAGAATCAACTATCAAGTTCAAAAAACAGAACAATCAATCCAGAGATTAATTGAGAGATGAAATCATCTTTGTTGGGTCACATTCCCATGAAATGTCCTCACCATCCACGATCTTTGCAACAATAGTGACAAATAAACCATGATAAGTAACCCAAAAACTTAAAACAATATCCACAAACATTAAGAATAGGGGGAAAAATCAATCAAGAAACCTTTTCTCTTCAAAAGGAAAATGATTTATATCCGTCATATTACTCCATTTCTGCTTGCGTTTGTGCAATATACGATTACATTATTAAAATGTGTCACGAAGGTAAAAAGATACCTTCTCTTGATGCAACCATGAACCCCCTTAACTTTATAGAACTGGGAGTTAAATTAAAATAGGGAAAGGGATAAAAGGAAATGAAAGCATTTTTTTAGTTTTATGGAAGGTGAAATTAGAGAGGACACAAACAAACTCTTCCATGGATTTGCCGCTAAGGCAGACTTTGATTTCAGTCCTTCCCTTTTCCAGTAACAGTGGAACTCCAAGATTTCTTGAATATAAGACAAAAAGAAGAAAAAGAAGAAGATAAGCGACTGCCAATATTGATTATTGAACCCATAGAGAATCACCTTTACTACTGGGATAACAAAACATCAAGAAATTCATTGGCAGAAAGACAAACCAAAAGAAGCCAGAACTCCCAATAAATCTTGTATGCATTGAGTCACCGATTTCAAGAATCCCAAGAAACCGACTTGAATAAATCTTATCTGCATCAAGAATTTCATCGGCAGTCCTGCAAAAGGGGGAAAAAAAAACAGAAAAGAAAAAGAAGGAAAGAAAATGAAGAAGCAAGAATTCCAAGAAAACAACTACTAAGAAATCCTTGGATGAATCCATAAACGAACCACCGTTATTATGAATTGAGCATCAAGAACTTCATCGACAATCCTGGGAAAAGAAATAAGAAAAGAAAAGAAAAGAAGGAAAGAGAAGAAGGAATTCCAAGAAATGGATTACCAAGAAGTCCTCGAATGAATCCATAAACGAACAACCGTTCCATGAATCGAGCATCAAGAACTTCATCGGCAATCTTTAAAAAAGAAAAAAGAAAAGAAAATGAAGCAGCAGGAATTCCAAGAAACCGACTACCAAGAAATCCTTGCATGAATCCGTAAACGAACCACCGTTTCATGAATCGAGCATCAGGAACTTCATCGGCAATCCTGGGAAAAGAAAGGAAGGAAAGAAAATGAAGCAGCAAGAATTCAAGAAACCGATTACCAAGATATCCTTGGATAAATCCATAAACGAACCACCGTTACCTGAATTGAGCAACAAGAACTTCATCGGCAATCTTTAAAAAATAAAAAAGAAACGAAAAGAAGGAAAGAAAAGAAGAAGCCGGAGTTCCAAGAAACGGATACAAAGAAGTCCTCTGATGGATTCCAAGAACTACCGTTTCAGAATCGAGCATCAAGAACTTCATCGGCAATCCTGGTAAAAGAAAAAAGAAAAGAAAGAAAGAAAAAAATGAAGCAGCAGGAATTCCAAGATACCGATTACCTTGAAATCTTAGATGAATCCATAAACGAACCACCGTTATCATGAATCGAGCATCAAGAATTTCATCGGCAATCCTGGGAAAAGAAAATAGAAGAGGAAAAAAAAAAAGGAAAGAAAATGAAGCAGCAGGAATTCGAAGAAAAAGGAAAGATAACGAACCACCGTTATCATGAATCGAGTATCAAGATTTTCTTGGCAATCCCAGAACAAATTCATAAGAAACAAGAACGAATCATCGAAACATAGAAAGGCGGAGTCGGGAACAAGAAACCCTCAAAACATAAATATCTCCTCGATTGGAACTTGGAAAAGGAATGAGAAGCACGGAGATAAAGAGTAGCCCCTGTATTTATAGGGTATGCTGAATATATCCGTTGGAGTATTTTATGTGCGGAAGCCAGCTAACAATTTTCATTTATTTATTTTAAGAAAAGGTGTACATTTTAACATTTATTGCAGCTCACAAAATAAATAACTTTCCTTTATTAATTTTAGGTTCCTTTATTAAATTGATTAAGTTTTTTTGTTAGTAATTGATTAATGCAAAAATAACTTTTAATTAATATTTATTCTTACTTTTATTTTTTATAATATTAATTTATACTTTTTCTTCTTTTTATCATTTTTTATTTATCCAATTTTACCCAACTTTTTATAACATTTATAAAATAATATCTTGTAATTATTTATTTTAGAATATAATTTTTTACTTATATAATTTATATTATTAATTTTTATAATGTGCATTAGTTTGTGTATCTAGGAATGTTACAATATAATAGAAAAAAAAAACGCACAAACAAAGAAGTGGGTTCAGGACTTACCCTAGTGGTCAAATCTCCCGTCTCCCAGCCATAGGTTGGGGTTACCGTTTACCCAAAAAGAAAGGAATTGCATTTATTTAATGAATATTTAATTGATCGAATTCAATAATTATTATGGATAACAAGTAATTAATCAACTTAATAAATTAATATTTCAAATCAAATAAAATATAAAGTATATTGCTTCTTATTATTAATCCCATTTTGACTTTAACAGTTATTTAGTGCCCGTTTGAATAATCGGGTATTTCCAAGTTTTATTGGACCAAGACTAATATCTCGATAATCTACATGAGCGATTAAGAGTGCATCTCCCAAAGCATCTTTTGCATACACAATGTTCGAACCCAATACATTGCTTAAGCGACTAGAACCATAGTCCACGCAATCCAACTGTTGTTGGTTAGCATCCGATCCAAGTTTTTATTATAGTGTATATATAAATAACAATAATAATTTAAAAATATGTTATTGGATTCGACAAATAAAAATTACACAACAAATAATGCATCTATTCATGAATAACTAAATAAATGATACTCCATTATTTAATTCATATTCCCTCCATTTTCTTTTGTTTGCCCCATTAGAAGTTTTCACATTACCAACAGCAATTGATTTGAGTGGATTGGAGTTATAGTCGCTTAAGCAATATCTCGGGTTCGAACTTTATGTATGTAAAAGACTGCTTTGGGAGATGCGTCCTCCACTGCCCATGTAGATACTCGATAAATTAGTCGTATGACAAATGTGGCATTGAGATACCTGAAAATTCACAAAAAAAAAAAAAAATATTGACACTATTCGTATACACTTTAACTTGAAATTTTATCATAGTTATACAAGTTAAAATATAACCATAGTGAAATATTGTTAAATATATCTAAAAAATAAAAAAAAACAAAAAAAAAACAAAAAAACCCAAAGGAAACAAACAAACATAGAGAAACTACATTAAAAATACTCTATTAAAAGATGAAATTAGATACAGTACTACATCGTGTGCCTTTTCTTTTCACTTAAAAAAGAAAATCAAAGAAAAAATACACTTTATAGTTTACAACTTTATACGTATATTTGGGGATGAGGACGGGTCATGTTCTCTTCGCCTTAAATAAGGTGTTCTGATTGAACTTTATAAGATTTGGTCTGGTCTTAATGTTTCTGGTCTGATCTGATTGAATCTGGTCTGGTCTGATCTCATCTGATCTGATTACAACTATATATAGTGTGGTATGATTTGATCTGGATGGATATGGTCTAATATGATTTGATCTGATCTGGTCTGATTTTAATAAGAACAAGTAATAAGTCCTGGAAATAGTCCAGTAGAACAAGCTCTTAGCCCAAGTGGTTAAGTCCGCGACTTCCAACGAAAGGTTTGAGGCAGAGGCGGACTTAGGCATAGACTAGGTGGGGCCCGAGCCCCACCTCATTTATTTTTTTAAAGAAACTAATATGTATATTATTAATTTTAATTTTATTGATTGGAATCAAACTAGAACACCTATATTCCATTGCTCTAATTCAAAATTAGTATTTTTATTATTTTAATTTGACGTATGAAGTGTGCTTCTATTAAGGTACTTTTGAATTCATTTAAATATTATTTTTCTAGGCTTTCGATTTATTGAATTGAGAGATGAATAGCCGATTCACTGAAACAACTTCGAATTGCTACTTTGTTATCTTGATCATATATGTAGCTCATTTCTCCAAGTTTGATAGAGATGATTATTTCGTCTTTATGAACTTTATCTAACTTGTTTTTCATCAATTGATAGGAGTTATGATGTGCATTGTATGATGTGGTTTTATCAATTAATTATAAATTGATTGAATTAACATTCATCTTACCGATTATTCTCGACAGTTAATTTTATGAAAATAAAATTGATGAATAAATTGGGAGATAAGTCGATGAGTAATAATACATTATTGTATATTGAAAAATATATTTTCACCTATATAAATAATGAATCCATATTGCAGCGGAATCAAAAAATGTACAACCGACAATATCAATTAAGTAGATTTCTTGCAAACAAATTATTTGAATTAATTTATACAATTTATTATTCTTCTTGTGGTTAAACATTTTTCATATTTTTCGAGGAGCCATTAAAGGCCTGGGAAAGAATTGGTGGGTGCCTATGCCACACAGTTACAACCTTGTTCATATTTTGTACTCTTTTATGAACAAATGTATATATAATTATTTTGTCTACTTAAGCTCCGGCTATACCAGCTGAAAAATCCTGGGTCCGGCACTGATTGGAGGTTCGATTCCCCACCAGACTCCTATCTTCTTTCCTAGCCTGTATAGGCTTTTCAGAAAAAAGGAAATAATAATAATAATAATAATAATAATAATAATAATAATAATAATATGTTATATAGTATAATTATAAGTGTATATATATAAATGTGGGGTAATGTTTTTTATGTATTCTGATTGTAGAAATATTATAATGAATGAGAAAATAAAAGGAATTGAGGGCAATAAACACGAGAGAGAAAGAGAGGCAAATGGAGACAAGAATGCAAGGAAACAAGTATAGATTTCTTCTTCTGTTTTTTTTATATCCCTCAATACAATACAAGATGATATATATAGGCATTTCATTGCAATATGAAAACAAAACGCATTCATTACAGCCGTATTAATGGCCACATTTTATGACTGCACCATATTGTCTACCAATTATAATGGTCATAAAGTGCTGCTGCAGACATTCACGTTAAGACTTTTTAACACTCCCCCTTGAATGTCGTTAATACAAAGAATATGCCTCGTTAAAACCTTACTAGGAAAAACCCAGTGGGAAAAAATCCTAGTGAAGGAAAAAGAGTACAGTATTCTTGTATCCAGTGCTCCCCCTGATTTGGACATCATTTTAAATCTCGAAGCCGTCGCATTCCAATTTTCTTCGCGAGCTTCTCGAATGTTGCAGTCGGCAATGCCTTGGTAAATAGATATGCTAAATTATTTTCTGATCGAATTTGTTGCACCTCGATTTCACCATTCTTTTGAAGATCATGAGTGTAGAAGAATTTTGGTGAAATATGCTTTGTTCTATCTCTTTTGATATAACCCCTTTCAACTGGGCTATACAAGCCGAATTATCTTCAAATAAAATTGTTGGGCGCATTTGTGGTTCAATGATTAAACCACAACTCTTCAATATATGTTGAGTCATTGACCTCAACCAAACACATTCTCGACTTGCTTCATGGATTGCTAATATTTCGGCATGATTAGAAGAAGTGGCAGTTATAGTCTGTTTCATTGACCTCTAAGAGATGGCAGTTTCGCCACAAGTAAAGACATAGCCTGTCTGAGATTTGGCTTTGTGTGGATCTGACAAATAACCTGCATCGGCATAGCCGATTAACTCATGTCGAGAGTCTTTTGGGTAAAATAACTCAAGATCAATTGTTCATTGGAGATAGCGAAAGATGTGCTTTATGCCTTTCCAATGTCGTTGAGTAGGGCAAGAACTGAATCTTGCAAGTAAATTGACTGCAAACGCGATATAAGGTCGCGTACTGTTTGCGAGATACATTAAAGCGCCAATTGCGCTTAAATATGACATTTCTGGGCCAAGTTGCTATTCACCATCTTCTTTTGGCCTAAATGGATCATTTACAGGATCAAGTGCCCGAACGACCATTGGATTATTTAGCGGATGAGCATAATCCATTCGAAATTGCTTTAATACCTTTTGGGTATAAGCTGATTGATGAACAAATATGCTCATTTCCAAATGCTCAATTTGTAGGCCAAGGCAAAATTTCATTTTCCCGAAATCTTTGATTTCAAACTCATTTTTCAGATATTCGACCGCCTTTTTCAACTCTTCAGGAGTTCCAATTAGATTTAAATCGTCAACATAGATTGCGACGATCACAAATTCTGACTCATTTTTCTTTATAAATACACAAGGGCTGATAGGGTCATTTGTATTGCATTCCTTTATTAAACTTTCACTGAGGCGGTTGTACCACATTCGGCCAGATTGCTTGAGCCCATGCAACAATTTTTGTAGTTTGATGGAATAAGTTTCTCTGGGTTTTGAGTTGCAAGACTTAGGTAATTTAAACCCTTCATGTATTTTCATATAAATATCATTTTCCAATGAGCCATATAAATATGCAGTAACAACATCCATCAGCCTCATTTCGAGATTTTCTCGTACTGCTAGACTCATTAGATACCTGAATGTTATTCCATCCATAACTGGGGAATATGTTTCCTCAAAATCAATTCCCGTTCGTTGTGAAAAACATTGGGCTACAAGCCTTGCCTTATATTTGGCAATTTCATTATTTTCATTTCTTTTTCTCACAAACACCCATCTGTAGCCAACAGGCTTCACATTTTTTGGTGTTGGACAATAGGGCCGAATACTTTTCGTTTATTCAGTGAATCTAGTTCAGACTGAATCGCATCTTTCCATTTTGGCCCATCATTTCTTTTCCGACATTCTTCAACTGATTTTGGTTCAGGATCCTCGTTATTTTCCATTACATTGAGTGCAACGTTGTATGCTAAGGCATTGTCAACGTTTGTTTCTTTTCGGTTCCAACATTTCCCAGTATTGATATAATTGAAAGAAGTTTCAATAACTTCATTTTCTTCTGGGTGAATATTTTCATGTTCAACCTTTTCGGAGGTTGAATCAATTCCTCCTTCGGGAGTATCATCTGTGATTGATTTATCACCCATATGGATAATTTTCTTCTTTCGTGGATTTTTATCCTTGGAACCCAAAGGCCTACCACGCTTCAGGCGTGCAGTAGGTTCATTTGCACTCGGAATATGCCCTTCTGGGACATTTATATTGGCTGGTGCATTTGCTGCATCATTTATATATGATTTTGTGACTTTATCAGCATCATTAAAAGCATCGGGTAATTGATTTGCAATTCCCTGCAAATGCACAATTCTTTGAACTTCAAGTTCGCATTGCCTTGTACGATGATCAAGGAAATCAAATGGACTTTGCCAAGATATTTCATTTTTCAGTTGATCATTTCCTCCCCCTAATGTCGAGAATTGAGTTTCATCAAAATGACAGTCTGCAAATCTTGCAGTAAATAAATCACCCGTTTTTGGCTCAAGATATTTAATAATCGAGGGTGATTCATACCCGACATATATGCCCAACCTTCTTTGATGTCCCATTTTTGTGCGTTGTGGTGGCGCAATCGGTACATAAACCGCACACCCAAAAATTCGCAAGTGGGATATATTGGGCTCCTTTCAAAACACAATTTGTGTAGGGGAGTATCTATGATAGCTTGCCGGCCTTATTTTCATAAGTGCTGCTGCATGCAATATAGCATGTCCCCAAGCATAAACAGGGAGTTTTGATTTCATTAACAAGGGTCTTGCAATTAATTGCAATCGCTTAATAAATGATTCTGCCAGACCATTTTGCGTGTGCACATGAGGCACAGGATGTTCAACAGTAATTCCAATCGACATGCATAAATCATCAAATGCATGTGATGTATATTCTCCAGCATTATCAAGGCGTATTTTCTTTATCGGATGATCTGAAAACTGTGCTCGCAATTTTATAATTTGTGCAAGTAACCTTGCAAATGCCAAATTGCGAGTTGATAATAAACAAACGTGTGACCAGCGTGATGACGCATCAATTAGTACCATAAAGTACTTGAAAGGTCCACACGGTGGATCAATAGGTCCACATATATCGCTTTGAATTCTTTCTAGGAATGTAGGGGATTCAATTCCTACTTTTACTGGAGATGGTCTGGTTATCAATTTCCCTTGTGAACAGGCTGCACAATTGAACTCATTTGGGTTCAATATCATTTGCCTTTTCAATATATGGCCATTTGAATTTTCAATAATTCGCCTCAGCATTACACTGCCAGGATGCCCAAGTCTATCGTGCCAGGTAATAAATTCACTAGCAGCTTTCAAGCCTACTAGGTTATGTATTTCTGCGGCACATATTTTTGTGTAGTATAAGCCAGAGGAGTAACATGGCAATTTTTCATTCACAAATTTTTTGTCATTTTCAATTCGAGTTATCAAAAGATACTCGTGATCTGCCTCTTTTGAAGTTTCAATGTGATATCCATTTTTTCGAATATCATTGAAGCTCAGTAAATTTCTTCGAGCTTTGCGTGAGAACAATGCATTTTCAATTGCCAATTTTGTCCCTTCAGGGAGAAATATAACAGCTCTACCGGAGCCTTCAATGCATTTTGCATTACCGCTTATAGTTTTCACTGCGGTCTTTTCCAATTTTAAATTGGAGAAATAACTTTTGCTTTTCAAAATGCTATGCGTTGTTGCACTGTCAATAAGGCAGATATCATCTCCGACTTTTGAATTTCCAGCATCCATTTCTTTACAAGAATATAAGAAAATTATTAAACACCAGCAATATAAATATTATTAATGCAAAAACATATTTATATTATACATGGATAATAAAAGGGAAGTACAAGATAGCATTATTTATATTAAACATGAATTATAAAAGACAAGTACAAAATATATATAGCTATATAATATATTACTTCCTCTGTTTTTTATTGTTTGCTACGGACCCACCCAGCACGCAGTCCAATGCACATTTTAAATTATTAATAACTCAAGTTCGATATAAGTAAAAATTCTAAAAGTTTCATATTTGGAACTACAAGATGAGACAAATCTAACAAGATCTCACTTGACTATTTTTTAACTTGTGTAACTATGCTAAAACTTTAACTTAAAGCATGTATGTGAATAGTGACCAAATTCCAAATGTAGCAAACATTAAAAAACGGAGGGAGTATTTAGTAACAGTATCTGGCTCAACAAAATCATCAGCTTCCAGGTGCATGATATTATCATTTAATATATCATCATAAGTATCATCGTGGGCATTATGGTGTGCTTCAACACCTGGTCTTTCTTTTCGTTTCGAGGCCTGATACAGTTCAGCGAAGTGTTTGGCTGTGTGGCATGTTTGAGCCATATGGCCTTTAATTCCACAACGATCACAAATTTCATCATTTTGTTTATGCTTTCTTGCATAATTTCTTTGTTGTGGTTTGTAAGGCCTTCTGGTATCACATCTGCGATTTTGCTCAAATCGAGGCTTATTTCGATAATTATTTTGACGAGATGATTCACCTCTGCCTCGATTGTGATACCGATTTTGGCCACGATCATCATTTTGATTTTTAAAGTGCCCACGATCACGCACATATTTCGATGATTGAGCCGCGTTCACCTCAGGGAACGGTATTGCACCTGCGGGCCTAGATTCATGATTTCTCAACAGCAATAGGCTGTTTTGTTCAGCCAATAATAAGCAGGTGATAAGATCAGAATATCTCTGAAAACCTTTTTGACGGTATGTCTCACTCAATACCGAGTTTTTAGCATGAAACGTAGAATATGTTTTTTCAAGCATTTCTTCTTCAGATATCTTTTGCCCACATAATTGCAATTGGGCCGTATTTTTGAACACAGCGGAATTATATTCCCGGACTGTTTTGAAGTCCTGAAGTCTCAGGTTTGTCCAGTCATCAAGGGCTTTTGGAAACACCGTCTTTTTAAGATTATCATATCTTTCTTTCAACTTTTCCCACAATGCCAGTGGGGATTCCACAGTCACGTACCTTTATTTGAGTGCCTCTTCGATATGATGGCACAAGAAAATCATGGCTTTTGCCTGATTCTGATAGCTAGGATTTTTTCCTTCAGCCATAGTATCTTCCAGACCCATTGAAGTAAGATGCATTTTCACATCTCGGGCCCAGGACATATAATTGCTTCCTTCAACGGTTAAGGGAGCAAATTCCTACTTTGCAAGGTTAGCCATAATCTTATTGAAAGTTTTGGAATAAGAAATTATACCTCAAATTCTGGTAACCCGGGCAGAGTCTACTCGTGCTGATAACGTGTTATATAGTATAATTATAAGTGTATATATATAAATGTGGGGTAATGTTTTTTATGTATTCTAATTGTAGAAATATTATAATGAATGAGAAAATAAAAGGAATGGAGGGCAATAAACACGAGAGAGAAAGAGAGGCAAATGGAGACAAAATGCAAGGAAACAAGTATTGATTTCTTATTCTGTTTTTTTTATATCCCTCAATACAATACAATATGATATATATAGGCATTTCATTGCAATATTAAAACAAAATGCATTCATTACAGCCGTATTAATGGCCACATTTTATGACTGCACCATATTGTCTACCAATTATAATGGTCATAAAGTGCTGCCGTAGACATTCACTTTAAGACTTTTCAACATAATAATAATAATAAACTTTATACGTATTTCCAAACCGACGAGTACTAGTATTTGATTTTTCAAATATGGCGGGCTCCGAGCACAAAATAGTAGAGCATAAAACTTTGGCGGGCTTTCACTTCAGCCAAGAGCCCACGAGGAAAGAGCCAACCATGTCTGACTTTCCTTGAATCAATCTCAACCGACGATATCATGCTGTACGACCGTCGGATCAAAAGATATGCATGCACTCGGCCACCGAAGAAGAGTGAAGTCGCAATTCGCGGCCATTTTATTAAGTCAACCACACTAGAAAATGAAGGAAAACGACGGCCAGTGACAACACCAACCACGCCTCTATATCTCCTCCGCCGCCGCCGACGGAGTTTAAAAATAATTTTGGGATCAGAGCAACGTACATCACTGTGACTCCCTCTGTGAATTTGTTTTGATAGCATTGTCAATTTCAGATAGTGGAAGTATCACGCTAGATTCGGGTAAGAATTGCGTTTGATCGGTTTCAAGTGTGCGTAAGCCCTAGTTATTTGGGGGATTAATTTTGTGTTTTTTATTACTGAAACTTTTATTTCATTTGCTGAATTTTGTTGGCATATTTATGCTATATGTTGTGTTGATTCAATGTGAATTTTAAGGGGCCGGGGACACTCTGACTGATCCTCCTTCCTCTCCTGTTCTTACTGCGATTTATGTGTTGACTTCGCCATCTGCCTGACGAATTTCTAAGAAAGCACAAAAATGGTATTCTGGTATGAGCCCTCGGGGAAATTGCCAGCAAAAATCTACTGTTTCAGTATGAGCCCACAATAGCTGGCATTTGTTATTGTAATGTGCAGCTCATGGTGCTGGCTCTTCGCATAATTTTGAATATTGGACGTGGGAGTATGTTTGATGTGAACTTGATTAAGACTCTGCATAAGCACTCTATTCATGTTAACTGAGATGGTATCTTGTCTTTTCAGGTTAGCCAACATAAGTATGAGCTCATTGGATGCTGCCAGAGCGGAGCTTGCTCTTGCCATTCTGTATCTAAATAAAGCTGAAACAAGGGATAAGATATCCAGAGCAATACAATATGGTTCGAAATTCTTGAGCAATGGGGAGCCTGGAACAGCGCAAAATGTTGACAAATCAACTAGCTTGGCACGGAAAGTGTTCCGCTTGTTCAAGGTCAGTGATTCTAATACTTTCTGGTAAGGATTCAAGCCTTTTGATGTGCAAAGCTATTTTGGTTGTGCAAAGGAAAAAGTAGTTATGAATTACACATCCTCACTAAAATAAAATTTAAAAAAAAAATTAAAAAGAAGAAAAATGTAAAAAAAAAAAAAAAGAAAGAAAGAAAGAAAAAAAGAGAACTGCTTGATTTCTGTAATAAGTCTCTATGACTATATGGTATGTTAACTATAGTGCTGAACAATTTTCTATATCGTTGCTTTTTCCAGTTTATCAATGGTATCCATGCTCTCATTAGCCCAAATGCTCCTGGAACCCCACTTTCTTTGGCCTTGTTGGGGAAGGTACTGATTCACCTAGGATGCTTTCCATCACCATAGCTTGTATCTTAACTCTTTTGGGTTGGCGTTTTCCAGACAAAAAATGCACTCTTGTCCAGTTTCTTTTTCCTGGACCATATCGTGTGGCTTGGTCGGACAGGCATATATAAGGTATTCATCAAACTTCCCCAGGTCAATGGATTTTTCAATATCAAATGTCATAACCATGAGCAAGAGTTTTCATTGTGCAGAACAAAGAACGTACTGATCTACTGGCAAAGGTTTCTCTCTACTGCTGGTTGGGAGCTTCAACATGCACCGCCTTTGTTGAGGTATGCTACCAGTTTTTGTTGAATTAGTAGAACTACTGTGTAATGTTGATTGCATGAACAAATGTTTCTGCAAGACATTGATGCCAAAAGATGCATTTCTTCATGGTGAAACTTAGCGAGTGTTAATTCTATTGACAAATTCCGGGTGTTTCAATGCTTATCAATACAGATAGGTGAACTTAGAAGGCTTTCAGCATCAATGAAGAAGCAAGAGAAGGAACTCAAGGATAAGAACAAATACAAGGTCCTCAAAGGAGCACCTATTTATTTGACTTGGCATTGAGTTGTTGTCATTGATAGGCTCTCTTTTTGTGGTTCTTTATTAATTGCAATTTCATTGTTTTAGAACGAGGAATACTGCAGCAAACTTAAAAAATCAGATGAGAGGTCGATTGCCCTCATTAAAGCCACCATGGACATAGTTGTTGCAGTTGGCTTCCTTCAATTTGCACCAAAGAAAATCACGCCCCGTGTCATTGGCGCATTTGGATTTGCAAGCTCTCTTATCTCCTGCTACCAGGTATATCGACTCTTCATTAAAATTTACGAACCTCTTGACTTTATGTTGCATGTGTAAAATTCTTGCTCGAGTTAAAACCACCTTTGTCATAGTATAAAAATATTTTAGAAAGATAGAAATGGATTGTCTCATCCGACCACAAGGAATTACTATATCTAGATTGCCCTGGATATAAATACTCTCTTATATCTAAATTCCTATATATAGCGTTTAGCATGGAAATTTGAATTTCAATATCAGATTGTTCGGTTTAACAACTGTAAGCTCTGTGGACTTTATATCCAAAACCTGATTATCACTCTGAATATATGACACGCATTACACTTCCTATAGACCTCCCACATGTGTAGAGGACTAGAGGGCCTGTATTTTCTTTGATTTGTAGGTACTGCGATTAGGAAATCTGTTCGTTATGTGACCACGTGTGTAGAGAGCTGTATTTTCACTGTTTTCATTATTCACCCGCAATTCATGAGTCAAATTCACTAATCTCTTTGAGGCCAATCAAAGATGCCACCTAACAATGAAATCGTTTTATTATTCTTCTCTGGGTCTTGTTAACTATAATGTTCTGATTGTGTTTGGCAGTTGCTTCCATCTTCACATAAGGGCTAAAGTAACCTGAAGGATTGCTTCATCGTCTTAAAGTAGGTGCCTATGCTACTTCAAAACCATAGGAATAAATTCAAGGTTTGCAATCTAGTTGTGATCAAGGTTTACTTATAGCCTTGTGTTGTTCATTTTAAATGTTTCCATCTCAATGCACAATAACTTATATGGAATGATAGTTGGATATGCCTTTGGTCCTTCCTTTGCTTATGTGGGTATTTGATCATGTAGAAAGTGTGTTTTATGGATTGCATGTCGTTTGATAAAGTATGGTGGGCTTTGGTCACTTTCTGAGGCTGTGATTAGACATGTCAAAACGGGCTTAGCCCGTTGGGCCGGCCGGCCCCGCAAGGTAAAAAATACGGGGCTGGCTCAACTTTTAGAGGCCCGATTAGATGCGGGCCTCAACGGGCCCAACCCGGGACAGGCTTTTGCGGGTTGAGCCCGTGGCGGGGCGGGCTTACCTGCGGCTTTTTTTTTTTTTTTTTTTTTTCCTTTTTAATGCTGTGCATCGATTGAATTTATTATTTTTTTAGTATGAATGTTTAGCACAAATATTTAGATTATTGAATTGATTTCATATTGAATTACAAATCTTAATACAAATTATTTGTCTTTTCTAATATTTTCATATTCATTAATTTTATGGGTAACAAGTTTTAAGTTTAAAACTCATTATTATTCTTAATACAAATTATTTGTCTTTTCTAATATTTAATACAAATTACTGAATTATGCCCATACAGTTTTACCTAATAAAATACAAAATTTAGTGAATTATGTCCAGACAATATTACTTAATAAAATATAAAATTAATGAATTGTGCTCAGACAGTCTTACCTAATACAACTCTAGCAAAAAGTTCATCTGTGAGACCTAAAATTTTAATCAGTTCAATCATTAATTATAAAACTTATGTCACACATATTATATTTTGCAAAATAAAATATACTCATTTAGTATTAAAAATGGAATAATCATAAATTCTTTTGAAGAATTATTCAACAAACTCACATTAAGGTAAATAATTGTGCCAATAAATAAACACTTACTTATTTATAATCATTATACCAATAAATCTTTTTATTTCATTTTTAATATATACATTAAAAAATATATCCAAATTTTAGTTTTTTACAAATAAAAAAATAATAGTATTATTATTTTAAAAAGCCCACGGGCCGGCCCGCAAAACCCACAACCCGCATGTGGGGCGGGTCGGGTCTAGACATTTTGGACCCGCCCCATTTAAGCCCGCAAAAATGTGGGGCCCGCGCGGGCCAGCGCGTTTCGACACCTCTAGCTGTGATAATACTTGGCGGTTTTGTAAAGACAATGGAAATTTGCAACTAAAAGAATTCCAAATTCTTACTTTTGATTCGATTGACAATTGCATTTGGAAGAATTTCCTTGAACCTTGTGGAGGGTTTTTAGTTGAGGAATTATGTCCATTTCGATAGTGACTCCTAACTGTGCTTTGATGATTTATTTTCCCAGTTTGATGCTTTAATGATTCTTATTTTCACTTTTTATCATAATGTAATGATGTGATTGTATAAAATTTTGACAGATGTGTGATTGTATAAACGTGTAAAATTTGTACCAAAGCTCTCACTACCACAAATCTTGAGAATTCGTTCTTGCAGCTCTATTCTCCAACAAACACACACACACAAATAGTCAAATACGAATGCGTACGTTGTGTGTGAGAATGACACACCAAAAAAGGACACCTAAAAAAACCACTAAATCCTTTTATGGCCCTCAACATTTTTGCTGACTCAGCTCCACTTCACAGTTCACACACCAACAAAATATTTACACACAATCCAATACATCTTACATACACAATTCATCCACTAGTGATTAATTTACTTGAATCTTTAAATCACCAATAGTTTTAGCTAATTTGAAATGGGAGTCCCAACTCCCAACTCATAATCATTACCATTAGTTATTCTTTCCCTTTAATAGTATAATAATCAATGCAACAAATACCCACCACTCACGTTTAAACTAATCCGTTTTGTTGCCTTACATTTGTTGAGAAGATACCTAAAATTTCATCATGATTGAACCAAACCATATCATTTCAGAAATTTGTAAAGATATTGTTGGCTTGTCTCTATGCTTTATTGTTGTTAGGAAATTTTTTTAATGGAACTTTTTGGGAATAATGTAATGAAAAGTGCATAGCTGAGATGGAAATTACCAACACTAGTGGATAAGGGTATTTGTTTTTGTTCATTGATGATGATTCTATTTGGATAACAACACTAGCAAATAGAATGGAGCTAAATTGTTTTTCTAAAAAACCTCCCATAAACAATTGACTTGGTTTTAATGTGAATTATGATAATAATAAATGCAACAATTAAATAAAAATAGATGGAGCTAAATTTATGAGTAAATAAATTTTTGTTTAATAAATAATTTAAATCAGATTATTTAATTATTGCATTTTCAATTTACGAATAATCAAATAACTTTTTTTACAGTTTATCCAAACATTTCCTAATATTGATTTGATAATATTGATTGGTTGTTTGATTTTTTACCCTGGACGGAGGTGGACTAACAAGTTTACATACTTTTTAAATAAAATTCAACCACAATGAACAAGTTCTTTTTTTTAATGAATAGGCTCCTGCCATCATTTTACCCCAAAATAAATACTAAAATATTGAAAATAACATTATTGCTTATAAATTACTATATATTTTGTATATTGTAAATATAAAATTGAAGAAAAAAAGAAAAAAAATTACACACTTCTCCCTAGTCCCTAATTACTAAACCCAGGTATGGAGCAACACCCTCCAACGGTTCAGGAAAACCTAGGTATGGAGCAGCACCCTCTAACGGTTCAATTGTGCTGGGAGCACTTTTTCCAATATATACTGGACCACTTTTTGACCATTAGATCTAACTTTAAATAAATGATTGAGATTGATGCTAGGGATACATATGTACCATATTTTCTAAACTTAAATAATATAAAATTATATTAATGATTACTCTATTCCAGCTAATCGAGATTTCTATATATTAATGATTATTTTCTCACCTAATCATTCTTTTTTTTTTCCTTTTTTAGAAATCTTTTAAAATTAGAAGTTGCGGAACAAAAAAAATATGTACAGTAGAATGTCAATGTATTTAAAACATAATGCAAAAGTTGGCTAGACAGAATGTAAGAAAAATACAAACAGAATGTCAATGCCTATCATGTACACAAGAGAGGTGGGGATAGTATTATGTCATTGTATGTAAAACAGAATGTGAGGAAAAAAAAAGAATAGATTGTAAATGTAAATTTGAAGTTGCGGAACTAAAAAAAATATATGTATAACGTAATGTCAATGTATTTAAAACAGAATGTTAAAGTTGGCTAAATAGAATGGAAGAAAAATACAAACAGAATGTCAACTCCTATTATGTACACGAGCGCTGGGGAAAGTATTATGTCATTGATAGCAAAACAGAATGTTACGTAAGTGAAAGTAGAATGTCAAGACAAGCTAAACAAAATGTGAGAAAACAGAGAAAATAGATTGTAAATGTAAAATTGAAGTTTCGGAACAAAAACTGAATATTTGTATTGCATAATGTAAATGTATTTAAAACATAATGTTAAAGTTGGCTAAACAGAATGCTAGATATATGAAAACATAATGGCTAAAAAGGATGACAAAATGCTAGATATATGTAAACAAAATGACTAAAAAAAGATGACAGAATGCTAAATATATGAAAACAGAATGTTAAAATATGATAACAGAATGGTAGATATATGAAAACAGAATGGCTCAAATAGGATCTAATATATACTTCGAGACAGAATGATAACTTACATAGGACAGAATGTTAGATTGAATGAAACATAATGGCTAAAATATGATATAACTCTAAGTGCAATGATAACATTCATTATGTCTAAAAGTCTAGAAATTATGTCTCAAATTCCATTCATTATGTCTCAAACATCTATACGGAAGGCTTGAACATTCTGTCTCAAACTTCTTTTCATTATGTCTTAAACTTCAACACATTATGTCTCAAACTTACTTACATTCTGTCTTAAACTCCCATCGTCTTCTCTTCTTCTCTGACCGTTTTTGTCATGTCATCATTACTCTTCAACACACAAAAGGCTGCAAAAAGAATCCTGGAATACGAGCCAAAATTTATAATATTTTATATTTAAAATAAATAATAAAATAATAAAATATAGTAAATTACATAATTGTCCATGTATCACCTACACCATTGATTTAATAAAAAATTTGATCCAATAGTTACAAATAATTGCACATGTTTGCAGTACATACTGCCCAGGATAGGAACATAATCGCGATCATAATCCCAAGAAAAAGAAATCTGACAATAATGAGACTTATATTTAATTATATTTTATGAAATTACCATTTAACCCCTAAAAGAAATCCAACGACTGATATTGAATCCAGTATATACTGGATTTTAGAGTCCCACTATGTGAACCATGTCGGTCCGCCTAGTTTCCACTTTCCACCAATCACAAACCTTTATAATATTAAAATTTTTAGTAACATATTTTTTTTAGTGAAATGCTTCTTTTATTTATATTTATAAAAATCAATTACTAGCATTTTATCTGTAGGATAAAATCAATTACTAGGATAACTCAACATAAAGTTTCCTAAAAAAATATATCAAATGGTTCAATCATACCATCCCACTAGCAATGCAAATTGGTTTAGAGTTTAGATTAATATTCAAATTGTTATTTGGTATATATACAATTTGAATTTTATTATAATAAATTATTCTGATATTTTCAATTAAATAGATTAAAATAGAGACTTAAGTACCTAACTTATGAATACGGATATACTCATGTTTCTGGACATTGCCTTCTAGGAATCAATTAGTTAGATATTTATACTACAATACATAAATAAAAAATATATATATATATATATATATATATTTGTGAATCACATGAAAAGGCGAGCGAAAAAGGCAAAAATACAAAAAATAAAAGAATTTATATTTCATTATCCAAAAAATAAATTCAATTTCAATATTTGAGTGCTATTATACAAATTCTTTAGTACCCAAAAAAATGTTTCGATTTATTTATCGGGGAAGTTATTGATTAATACCCAGAGCTCACAAGTGTTACGTATTAGTACCCGTATACTCTATACATATAGTATTGATACCCAACAAACAAATACATGTAAGTTCAGGACCCATTACATAAAACAAACTCAAAACTAAAATAAAATGGTGAATTGACACAAATAACCCCCCTTTTTGGCAGAGAAAGGACGTGTGATGATGGTAGTAGGCAGCCGTTTTTTTTTTGAAATCATACACGAAGGACACGAATTTGTCTCACTCTCCCACACAACCCATTTGTCTCTCTCACCTTCTCCAACCTGCGACAATCGAACTCGCACCAGTGGAGCTTCGATTTCGCGCGCGAGAGTGTCGGAAGACGTGGTTCGCCCAGCTTTGGTAGGGATGGGGGAAGGGTAGAAGCTTAGGGTTGGGAAGCCCCCGTTTCGGGAAGGGTTATTGGAGCGGGAAAGCTGGACGTAGGGTTTTGGGGCGAGTTTAAGAAGGGTTCTTGGAGGGGGAAAGCTGGACGGGAGAGGAGGGGTATCGACGATGGGTTAGGATTGTTGTAGGAGGGCTGTCGGAGGGGTTAGGGGTAGAGTGGGACGCGGCTGTGAAGGATTTTGGTAGGAGCTGTGAAGGAAAGCGTGGGGAAGAATGAGTGACATTGAAGAACAAGATGAGGGGCAAGAGGAAGCCGAAATGCAAGGATTAGAGTCATTACTGTTTTGTCATTACGAAGGGGAAGTGCATCTTGTGCGAATATATGATGCCGACCTTCTTTCGGATGTCTATAGAAAGGTGAATGATAAATGGATTGATGTGAATGCCGCAACGAAGACCCTGCATTACGAAGAACCCGACGGTGGATACTTGATGGAGCTGATAAAGGACGACGATGTGAGAAGGATGTGCCTTTTGAATCGGGCCAAAGGGCTGACTTTTGGGAAGATGAAGGTCACGAATCGGGAACCTGCAAACAAGCGGGCACGGTAATGTTGTGTTAAAACCCTAGTAGATGATCTGATTTACAGCTTTTTATATTTTTGTATAGACATTGGTATTGTTATATCTATTTATGTTGCTCTTTAATTTGTACATTGGTGTCACTGTATTTGTTATATTTCTGTGCACAGCGGTATTGTTACGGATAGAGCGAATCCCTTTTCTAGCGATTGTATACGTGTTTGGACTGATGTAGTGTATGGAACATGCATTTAGACATGAGAATTATCACTCCACTGGTACTGAAAGAATATTGTGCGGTCCTCGTGACCTTTTCTGTATTAATTTCAATAACATCGGTATCGTCTTATCTAATTGTGGTATACATGTGCCAACACAATGTTGTAATGCAAACCAGGTCATTAGTATTGCAGGAATAGGATCACGGTATTGGATCACCAGTTTTTTATCAATAGGATCATGTTCTGTATGAATTGTGCTGCAGGACGGATACTGAAGCAGACGAGGAATTCGACAACGACTCGGATGAGGACGAGGAAGATGTAAGGGTCATCTGGGCTAATGCAATCAAAGGTGAAGGACAGAAATTCAAAGATGCCGAACAGTTCAGGAAGGTCCTAAAAAATCATTGTATTGCGGTCCGTCGTGGATTCAAGTATGTGCACAACAATAAGAAAAAAGTTCAGGTGAAATGCTCCATGGAGAATTGTGGATGGCGGATTTATGCATCCCGCCACAAATCTGATGAGTCCTTCGCGATTCGCACTTGCACATTGATGCACGATTGTGGTGTGAACAATCTACGATCAAGGGTACACCCCAAGGCGACAGCACCATGGGTTGCGGCATTTATCAAGGAGAATTTGAGACGGGACCCGCACTATACTCCGAACCATGCAGTGGACGCAATTCGCGCAGCGTTTAAAGTCGATATCAGCTATCGTACGGCATGGAGCGGGAGGGAGGTGGCGATGAAGGAATTGCATGGGGACGATTACTACTCATTTGACAAAATACGGGTATTTTGCAACAGGCTACTAGCGTCGAACCCTGGGAGTGTTGCGGATTTAGAGATTGTTGAAGGTACCAAAAAATTTAGGAGGGTCTTCGTAGCAATTGCAGCTTGCGTAGATGGTTTCAGGAGAGGGTGTCGGCCCCTTGTCGAGCTCGACGGAACCCATATCAAAACCAAGTGGAAAGGGCAGGTATTGGCCGCCGTGGGGAAAGATGCGGAGGGTGGATTTATTACAATAGCATTTGCAGGTACAATATTTGTTGTTGATACATATGAACGTTGGTGTTGTATGTATTAAGGGTTATTGCTTATTGTGCTAACCATGTTGTTATATGTGAAAATATTTGTTGTGTTTGTCATTGTGGGTGTGGTGTATTAGTTGTCGATGCGGAGACAGATGAGAACTGGCAATGGTTCTGCATGAAGCTGAAGGACGTAATTGAAGGGGGCAATGAACGGGCGTCGTGGCACGGGTGGACGTTTTTCAGTGACCGACACTCCGGTTTGATGAAAGCTATTCCAAATGTGTTCACTGGGAGCAATCATGCAGTATGCGTTCGACACCTTGTGGAGAATTTCAAAAAGGAGGTAATAGTTTGTTATGTATTTTATAGTATACTGTCAGTGTAGTACGGTGTAGAATGAAAGCCACAATGGTACCAGGAGGACATCTGTTCATTATATTTTTTACGGATGACAGGTACTGAGGAAGTACCCGTACAAGGACAAAAATTACTGGACAGGGGTCTTCAAGGCTGCTGCATACGCGGCAACTTACGACGAGATGATCCGGCACCTGAATTCCATACTTCAAGCAATGCCTGCTTCAGCTGCATGGCTTGAAAATGCGGATCCTCGTCAATGGGCGAATTCAGTTTTCCCGGGGAACAAATGGGGCGTAATGAACACGAATCTTGTCGAGAGTTGGAATTCCTGGATCAAGAAGGCCAGACACCTGCCGCCATTTGCAATGCTTGACAAAATACGGTCGAAGATCATGAAGATGATGAATGAGAAGCGAGAGGCAGGAGCTCGGATGACTGGAAAACTTTGTCCGGAACCAGCAAAAAAGTTGAACACATCTTACTATGCGTCCGGTGATTTGGATCTGCAGGTGGCGGCGGGTTCGTTGTTTGAGGTACGTGACCATGGTAAAATACATGCTGTGGATGTGGATCGGATGACCTGTACTTGCGGGTACTGGCAGTTATTGAGGATCCCGTGCAAGCACGGGTGCGCAGCCATCGAGCAAATGCAGGGCAATATTCATGATTACTGCGATCCCTTTTACACTGTTGAGTACTACAGGATAACGTATGACGGGGTGATCTATCCTATGTTGATGGAAAGTGATAATGTGGGTGGTGGTATCGAGGAGGAGTTCGTGCTGCCTCCTGATGTTCGCGTGCAGCCTGGGCGGAGGAAGACACGACGGATACCATCCCAGACCGAGACGAGCAGGGTAAGATGCGGGTTGTGCCGAAAGGGTGGGCATAACAGAACGACCTGCAAGGAAGCACACCGGTACACTGTTGTTCAGTGACCAAGTTCTAGTGTCGCATACCGACACATTTTTGATATTTTTGACCACACGACACAGCTGTGTCACTATGGTGCTGATGGCTCAGACACTGTGGTATACCACATATTGGCATGTAATATTTTTTTTGGAACATGTCTGGTACAGGTTTGACTTGATAGGTGGTATTTTTGTATATGGTTTCAGTTCATGAAACGATCCTCCGCAAGGATGGTTTCAAAACGTGATACCATGTAAATGCAAAAGAAGTAACTTTCGCAGGTTTTGATTTATTATGGATTGCTTATTATTCGATGTTGCTGCATGAATTTCATAGTGTGATAGCACCATTATGTTAATGAAGCTTGTTCGTGCCTCATCCAACATAATCAATCATATGGATGCTTTGTTAGTGTAAATTAAAGTGCTTGGATGCCATTAACGCTCTCAAATCAACAACTTAGTACATAGGATGTATGGTTACACTACAACACACCACCTGAGTACATGGAATACACTGGACATTGTTCTTGTGATGTACTCCTCTGGTTGGGGATAGCACCATCATGTTTGAACCTCACCCACATAGTGTTTGGATGCACAATTGTGGCACATAGGGTTGGGGAACTGTGTTAATGAAGCTTGGTCGTGCCTCATTCAACATAATCAATCATATGGATGCTTTGTTAGTGTAAATTAAAGTGCTTGGATGCCATTAACGCTCTCAAATCAACAACTTAGTACATAGGATGTATGGTTACACTACAACACACCACCTGAGTACATGGAATACACTGGACATTGTTCTTGTGATGTACTCCTCTGGTTGGGGATAGCACCATCATGTTTGAACCTCACCCACATAGTGTTTGGATGCACAATTGTGGCACATAGGGTTGGGGAACTGTGTTAATGAAGCTTGTTCGTGCCTCATCCAACATAATCAATCATATGGATGCTTTGTTAGTGTAAATTAAAGTGCTTGGATGCCATTAACGCTCTCAAATCAACAACTTAGTACATAGGATGTATGGTTACACTACAACACACCACCTGAGTACATGGAATACACTGGACATTGTTCTTGTGATGTACTCCTCTGGTTGGGGATAGCACCATCATGTTTGAACCTCACCCACATAGTGTTTGGATGCACAATTGTGGCACATAGGGTTGGGGAACTGTGTTAATGAAGCTTGGTCGTGCCTCATTCAACATAATCAATCATATGGATGCTTTGTTAGTGTAAATTAAAGTGCTTGGATGCCATTAACGCTCTCAAATCAACAACTTAGTACATAGGATGTATGGTTACACTACAACACACCACCTGAGTACATGGAATACACTGGACATTGTTCTTGTGATGTACTCCTCTGGTTGGGGATAGCACCATCATGTTTGAACCTCACCCACATAGTGTTTGGATGCACAATTGTGGCACATAGGGTTGGGGAACTGTGTTAATGAAGCTTGGTCGTGCCTCATCCAACATAATCAATCATATGGATGCTTTGTTAGTGTAAATTAAAGTGCTTGGATGCCATTAACGCTCTCAAATCAACAACTTAGTACATAGGATGTATGGTTACACTACAACACACCACCTGAGTACATGGAATACACTGGACATTGTTCTTGTGATGTACTCCTCTGGTTGGGGATAGCACCATCATGTTTGAACCTCACCCACATAGTGTTTGGATGCACAATTGTGGCACATAGGGTTGGGGAACTGTGTTAATGAAGCTTGGTCGTGCCTCATTCAACATAATCAATCATATGGATGCTTTGTTAGTGTAAATTAAAGTGCTTGGATGCCATTAACGCTCTCAAATCAACAACTTAGTACATAGGATGTATGGTTACACTACAACACACCACCTGAGTACATGGAATACACTGGACATTGTTCTTGTGATGTACTCCTCTGGTTGGGGATAGCACCATCATGTTTGAACCTCACCCACATAGTGTTTGGATGCACAATTGTGGCACATAGGGTTGGGGAACTGTGTTAATGAAGCTTGGTCGTGCCTCATTCAACATAATCAATCATATGGATGCTTTGTTAGTGTAAATTAAAGTGCTTGGATGCCATTAACGCTCTCAAATCAACAACTTAGTACATAGGATGTATGGTTACACTACAACACACCACCTGAGTACATGGAATACACTGGACATTGTTCTTGTGATGTACTCCTCTGGTTGGGGATAGCACCATCATGTTTGAACCTCACCCACATAGTGTTTGGATGCACAATTGTGGCACATAGGGTTGGGGAACTGTGTTAATGAAGCTTGGTCGTGCCTCATTCAACATAATCAATCATATGGATGCTTTGTTAGTGTAAATTAAAGTGCTTGGATGCCATTAACGCTCTCAAATCAACAACTTAGTACATAGGATGTATGGTTACACTACAACACACCACCTGAGTACATGGAATACACTGGACATTGTTCTTGTGATGTACTCCTCTGGTTGGGGATAGCACCATCATGTTTGAACCTCACCCACATAGTGTTTGGATGCACAATTGTGGCACATAGGGTTGGGGAACTGTGTTAATGAAGCTTGGTCGTGCCTCATTCAACATAATCAATCATATGGATGCTTTGTTAGTGTAAATTAAAGTGCTTGGATGCCATTAACGCTCTCAAATCAACAACTTAGTACATAGGATGTATGGTTACACTACAACACACCACCTGAGTACATGGAATACACTGGACATTGTTCTTGTGATGTACTCTTCTGGTTGGGGATAGCACCATCATGTTTGAACCTCACCCACATAGTGTTTGGATGCACAATTGTGACCTCGGTATTTATGCCATTAACGGATTGCGTATAAACGAACATCGGTAAACATGTCATAGAATGACCAAATATCCCTTAACAGTTAACATCATCCCATAAGATTAAAACAAAATGGTGAAATACCAATTAGTACATATCTGTGAAGTACCAGATAAAACAAAATACGATAAACGACCAAACCACTAATACGACAAAAACAACCAATCACGACAATCCTGCATCATCCATATCAGTTATAATCGCAAACCAACAACAAATCCAAAAATAGAAACACCATAACAGTTCAAGACGTGGGGTCAGCCACGTTGTCGGCATCAATGTCCATTGGACGTGGAATATCGGCAGTGGGATCAGAAACACCAGACTTGTCAGAGGGGGCACCACCCCGCACAGCACTTTGCACATCAGTACTTGCGGGAGGAGCACTAGCCATTGTCACTGGAGCAATGGGATCAAGGGTAGCTCTGGGATTGTTTTGGTCCGCTGGCAAACCAAGTACGCCCGATGTGTCGACAATGCGGAGAGGGATCGGATTATGCACTTTGAGCGTATCGGGGTGAACGGGGATGTCCGGTGTGGGCACAGCCGTATGCACCGGGGCCGGATCACTGACACGAGCATCTGTGGGTGCATCCGTGTTGACTGGAGGTGGATCATCGTGCAAGGTGTTCGGGGCAGCCGCCTGAAGAGGGGTGGTGTCCGGATTGCCAAGGGCAGTATCAGCCACCAGTAAACGGTTGGTATCGGTACCATCAACAGTGGTATCATCAGCAGCTGCAGCATTTCCTGTCCCCTTTTGGCCCGCCTCATCCGTCACTGTTGCTGCCTCCTTCTCCGTCCCCTTGCCGGCCGCCTGATCCGTCACTGCTACTGCCTCCTTCTCTGTCGCCTGCTCGGCCGCGTGATCCATCACTAGTGCCCCCTCATTGTCTGTCCCCTTCTCGGCCGCCTGATCCGTCACTGGGGCCGCCTCAATCTCCTTCTCCTTCACTGTCTCTTTCTCCGTGCCCTGAACGGCATCTTTCGCCCGCTCCTCAGCAGCTCGGTTCCCGTCAACAATCAATTGGAGTGCTACCCGAGAACGATATGCTCTGATATCGGCAGTGCCCTCCGTATCCCAAAAAGCTTTTGTATCGCGCACAAAAGCCTCCATCCACCACATAACATGTACGCCACAGTCAACCGAGGTCTCCGACTGCTGCCTACATGTCTTCCGATTCACAATGTGAGGATCGAAATCCACTTCATGCCTCTGGATGAAATACCACCGCAAGAAATTTGCCTATACATACAATAAAACACCATAGCTTCAAAACACAAACACCTCAGATAGGTGAAAATGCACTATACTATAGGATTGTGTGAAAGAGCAAAAACACTACTGACAGTTTGAAAATGCACTATACTTACCACTCTGAGTATTGCCATGTTATATCGCTGAGCCCACAATGAATTGTATACCACGACCTCCTTCGCATTCAAGTCCAAGACAATGAGAAACCAATGATACGAGGTGGTCACGGGCACCAAAACATAATCCAACCCCTCCTCAAACCCCTTGTCCATCACATCGAATTCTCTCTTTCCCGGTAGCAACATATCCATCCAAAGTTTGTCATACTGCCGTCCAGTCAGGGTGGCCTTCTTTGAGGCATCGCACATCAGCTGTAGAATATTCGACTGCTTGCCGAACGAAACAACTATATGTTAAAAAATCCAATGATGCCAGAAAGGATACAAGTTATTTATTAAACTCAAATCGTACCGTCGTGTACGGGCTTAGGAATGCCACCTTTGTCTGAACATCATATGCAGCCCGATAACTTTGACCACACAAATACGCGGCCCAACAACCCACTAAGTCATTGCAAACAGCCTCGTTGAACAGAAGGAGTACCACACCCGATGGTGCGACGGCATATATTCCCTGGCTCCAGACAAACTTGATGCTGTACAGGAAAGGGCAATAGATTACAAAACAACACCATAGATAAAGGCGAACTACACTATACCTGTAAACGTGTAATACCAAACAACACTGAATATACCTCTCATCTATAACATCAATGAACCGCTCAATCGTCTCCCGATCTGCTTCCGACAAAGAAAGCCTTCCTCCATAGCCCCTCTTACCTGCGTACTTGTCTCGGATCTCCATTTCTTTGCTCTTCTTCACGTCATCGGCTTTGTCCTGTCCATTATTCCATGCACCGTAGTAAAAGCATAAACACACCACTCTATTCAGACATAATACCATAGTTATACTTACCTTGTTCTTTTCATTTTTTCTCACAGGTAACTTCATGTCCAGCTTTCGGTCCACACGCGGCTTAACGTTTCGAGTTGCAGGCGACGCGATGGGGGTGCTCGCCTTCCGTTTCTCCGGCAGAGCCACTGTAACCAGGGGATTAACGGTTAGCAACTTTATGGTAGGGACTTGGATTAATGAATTATTCACAACAATACCTTTTTCCTCTGCTTTAGCCGTCCGACCTCGGACCGCCTTGTCGTACGAGTCTTCCGAACCCTCGTCCTCGCTTGCCGCCGAACTGACCTCGTCGTCGCCTGATTGGGATTCGCCAGACTCATCAACCTCGTACTCGCTTCCCGACGCAGCCTCGTGTTCTGCTTCCTGCTCGCCTCCCTCGCTCCCGCTGTCTGAGCCAATCTCCGCGCTTTCCGCTTCATCGCTTCCAATCTCATGTACGTCCTCTCCACTTGATTCAGCCTGTGATAGTGTAAACACATGAACAACACTCCAATTCACTTTCAACGACATTGTGGATGAATAATATACCAGAGCAAACAAAAGCCCAGATGTACAACAGTGATCATCAATTGGAGTACTAACCAGCGATGCTATGATACCACATTAACAAAACACCTACAATTTCAATAAAATGTTCACTGTACCTCTATCGACGCAGTCATTTCCACTCTTTCGTCCTCTATTTTTTTCTCCACAACCTTCTTTTTCAGTAGTCGCTTTGCTGTTTTCTTCTTACGGGGAATCTCGTCCGCGAGCCCATCAACCTCCATGATCACTGACGAACCCTCCGGGGTGGGCACCACCTGGGTCACAAATTTCTTCTCTCGCCTGGTTAGCTCAAATCTTCGCGCTTCGCTTGCACTCAATCTTAAGAGATCAGCCCGACATTCATTCAAACGTGCATGTCTCTCCTGCCACCTAAGAAAACGCGGGATGACAGGCTCGGCTACGGCTTTTGCCATTCGTGGAAATCTTTCGTAGAACCATCCCTGCACAAACACAATTTCACGTGGTTACAGTTCACCCAAAGATGAGAATGGTATTATAAATGGGTCGGTACAGTGTTTTTCAAGCATATGTATGTTGCTCTTTGGTACACCATGCCTTGCGTCTTATAGTACTACTATGAACTTACCAGAACACCAGCCGTGCATCCGTCCACGTATATCTTCCCTTCTTTCCGTCGTCTCATCGACTCCACAACAAACTCAAACGCTGCCTCCCCCCAACTATATTCATCAAGCCTGTGCAGTTTGTCCACGTGGTGGACAAGAAATTCGGGTATTCTCAGGGAGGATGTCGGGAATAGAAGACTACTAAATACCAACAGAACAAACGCCCTTGCAAAATCTTTGTCATGTTCCGTCCCCGCCAACTGCAGCAACAAATCGACGACATGGTCCCTCTTCAGCTGCCCGT